>WBMY01005000.1:69810-97774 GCA_013397315.1 Donacobius atricapilla | reverse complement strand
CGCACGGCCCGGTACGGCCCGCCCCGTGGGGAGCCGTGCCGCTCTCTGCGGCGGTCTCGGCTCCTCACTCCCGAGGTGAGACTTGTCTGTGCCTGAGGGTGGGACAAGCAACTCAGTTCGTGCTCTGTGCTGGCTTCAGCGCAACTGGTGATCCCAGCGATGGCATGGATATATAACCCTGCAATCGGTGACCGTCACAGTAGACGCTTGCTTGTTTTCCCCCACCTCAGTTTGCTGGCCGTGTGCACTCAGTCTGATTTGAGAGCCACAGGGCACCAAACCCTGGCCAGGAGGTCCCAAAGTTCTTGGTGCTGGGCTAGAGAAGGGCAGGGAGAACAGACGAGAGTTTCACGAAGGGCAGCTTCTAACATGCTGTCATTCAGTGCTGGATGTCAGGCAGTTCTCCATCAGGCTGCATGTAAAATCTTGTTTGTCCTGGCACTGAACTGCGTTTTCTTACTGCAGAAAAGCCATTCTGGATCTACCAGAATGAAAGTGAAAGTGCCAAGTACTCAGCTTGAAATGGAGAGTGGAAGATACTGTTAGCCTGCATTTTTCACCAGTGGAAGAGGATGAAGTTCTATCAAAGCAGAACAACCCCCTTTTTGGTCTGTAGTGTTATTCCAAAACATTCACCCACTTCTGATATCACAGGAGAAACAACAAACTCGTGTTTGGGGTAGGGAGAATGGCAGCTCAGAAAGTGTCATGGTAACATGTCCATGGATCTGGGGTAGCTGTCTTGGTATTTGCTGTAACTTGTTCTGGGAAGCAGGGATCTGAACGTGTACCAGCATGGAGGTAAGTGCAGAAACAGCTGATAAGCTAAACAGTGGCTTCTTGGAAGAGCAGCTAGAGTGAAATGGGTTGGAAAAGGCTTTAAGGGTTGTTTCTGTGGGAATGGAATTACAATCCTGCTGCTTAATTCATGTATAAAGAATGTATAAAGAAACCAAATCCTCCAGGTGTCTCCTTTTTCAGCAAAATTCAATTCCTAAAAGACAGGCAGCATGCCCATGCCCCAAAGTCAAGGACATGACTTGTCGGCACAGCCAGAGACTGACTGTCTTCAGCAAAGGAAGAACCATTGGTTTGGAGACATAGAAGCACACTTCAAGCAGAGGAATTGCACTCGTTTCACACCTGAAGTTTGAAACATCTATGTGAGAGTAGTAGTTTTCCAGGTCTGTCTCCTAACGAGCAATTTGGAATCACTAAGCTGAGGTAGGTTGCAGCCCTGTTGATCTTTATGCTTTCACCAATTGCAGTCCAGGTAGCAAACTGCTACAGAACTTTGTTTCCATTAGCCTGAGGGTACTTTGAGGGACAGCTAAGTTTTGGATGACAATTAGTGGGTTTATTTTGATACATTGAAGGAGAAAAATAAAAGCAGAATGGGTGGTAGCAATACTATTCATGGGAGAATTTGGTTCCTAGGCTGTGCTCTCCCTATAAGCCCTAAAATGGGCAGCACTGGGAGACTGGGGGCATGGGAGACTTCTGCTGCATCAAGAGGGGACATCAGCTGTTTGTCATTTTCTTACTCTTTCTTGCTTTTCCCTGTTCATGTAAATAAGCAATGACTACTGGAAATGACGATGAGACTGGGAGACAGCCTCCTGCCTCTTCAATGACATTTTCTCTTAGAAAAAAATTATCTGAAATGAAATTCAAAACAGATCATGCTAAAATGCTGTAGACAACTTGCTAAATCTTCATTCAGGCAATTCCTGTGAGCTTTTCTGTCATTCGATAGTTGTATGGCTCTGTTACAGAAAAGTTTTTGATGTTCTGTAAAGGTTTCCAATGCCCTTGGCATTTCAGAGGGGGTATTTGTGCAACTGCTACTTGCTTCCCCTTCTGGGAGATGAACATCACAGTCTGCCCACATTCCCCAAGAGGCTTCACTTATTGACAAGTGCTGTTACTGTAACAGCTGAAGTCAGCACAACTCTGATGTCATGAATCATAAAATAAGTACCACTTCTCTTGCCAATGCAAACTCTGGTGTTTTCTGCCTCTTTCTAAAACTGCCAGTACTCCCTGACTCAGCACAGGTGGGAGGCACAACATAAGAATCTTAGACAAAGCTTGGCTTCTCAGCCTTCTTAACCTTAGTATGCATTTAATGCTACTAACAGTAACATCCTTCTTAAATATTTAATGCACTTGCTGGAGGCTTTTCTTTTCTGAATTCATACCTGTTTATACAGCTCTCCTTCCTGCCACTGGAAGCAAACATTCCACAGCAAGCAAACCTTGCCCCTGTGCTACATCCCCATAGACAGCAGCAGTGCTCTCTTTGCAGCCTGCACTCACGGCTGGCTGCCAGGACAGCCCTTGCAGCTGAGGCCCACAGAACCCCGAGGGGAAAGGCCCTTACAAATTCAACCTGAAAGACAAGGCAGACTTCCTCTGGACAATCTTTCCCCTGCAGTGACGAGAGACACATTGGCCAATATTTCTGGTGAAGCTGCATAAGCCAGGAAATGAACTAAGGAGAGGCTGCATCTTCCAGCTTAACTAAAACAAAACACAGCCCTACCTCAGCTTAGCTGCAAAAGCCAGCAGGAGCTCTCCCTATCATTAAGTGCTTCACTGTTTATGAGCCTGAATTTCTTTCCCTGAACTTTGAGTTAATCAGTAGCAAATTTCGAGGTTTCCTGAATTTCACAATGTTTTCCAACAATTACTGCTTCCAGCAAGGCTGTTTACATGTCTGTTGACATTTAAAAAGTGTTTTCTTTTTCTTGTTCCTTTGGCCACAGCTAGTTAGTTCATTTGGGATTACAATGGTAGCACAGTAGGACTTTGTTTGTCTTTTCCTTGCATGAAATTTTGTTGAAAGTGTGAACTGTAAAAGGCATTGAAATGAGACAAAGTAAAATACATTTTTTAAATGAAACAATGTAAACTTTTTCTTCTCTGCCAGCCTCAAAGATTTCACAAATCTTTGAAGTTCGGTGGCTTCTGTAGAAATGCTTAAACTACAGTTTTTCATCCATAGAACAGCTTCTTCTATCCTCCATCAAAAAGGGTTGAAATCCCCAAACTCTGGGCTACATATGCTAAAAGTGAAAGGCTTCCCTGCTTACCATGTGACACAGCCAGGCAGTACCTGTCACCTTCCCTTGCCTATGTCAGAAATACCTGAATCTGCACCAGCACAAAATAATGCCAGTACCTGGCAAGGTGTATGGTCCTAGCAAGGTGGCTGAAAGGCAAAATTTGCCATTGTGACCTTTTTATTAACTTGACACTCAGCACTAAATTATGGAAGACTGCTAAAAGCACCAAACTCAAATCCTGGGGCCTACCAGCCTCTGGTCCTCGGTGATACTGTGCCTCATTGATGGTGAATTTTAATCCACTCTCCCTTTTTTCAGAGGGTTATTTTCTCTCTGCTGCATTTCCTTTAGGGTCTAATGTGTGGTAGAAATTAATGTTTGAATATGAAATAAGCTACAGTATCTCTGACTTCTAACTGGGGTTGAGATGATGTAAAGCCTGCACATTCCTGCCTCTTTGCCTGATGTTAGGGTCTATTAAATATACAAAGACATCTGGTCAAAAAAGAGTTAAGATGGGGAATATTTCTCCTAGACAATTAAATGATGGGTCCAAAATAGGTACTGTTTAACTGTGCACATTATAGCTAAACCTAGGCTCTCTGATTCCATTAACTGTTTGATTGCATCAGAAATTCAGTTTGACCTCTCTGCAAGTTATTATGCTGTCTGGAGCTCATTTCTTGGAATTTATAATAAAGGTTCCTAGAGGAAATTATCTCTATTGAGGTCAGAACAGAGCAGGTTATATAAAAGATGCAGAGATATTCAGTGGAATTTTCAGAATTACATCAGTATTTACCTACCACTGAAACAGATGTCTAGAGGTTTTTCAAAACTCATGAAGAACTAAGTTATTTTAAAAGCTACCTGAACAGATGTAACATACATTGATTGCATTTTACATTCTTATTCTAAAATAGAAGCTAATCATCAAAACAACTATTCCAATCCATGCCTACAAATTCTAAATAACTTCCTCAGCTTCAATTTACACTGTCTAAACAAAAGCAGAATTAAGCCTGAACCTGATTTTTATAAATGTTGATCATTAAAACAAATTAAAGATACCAGAGGCAGGTCCTTATGTTAAGGGAAAAAAAAAGAATAAATGCAAACATCAGGGACACCTCAGCAATGTTACTACACATGGAAGTTAATCTGGCAGATCACTTACAGTGATTGTTGTCACCTCCCAGCATCACTGAAAACATGTGAAAAATCTCAGTTGATTAAATAGAAATGCAGATTAATCCTTTTTGGGTTCTGAGGGGAGATCCCCTGCTCTTGAAGGACAAGCATCCGGCAGGAGAATGGCTGAGAGATGGCGACAGTGATGGACACAGATAGCCAGGACTCTGTAGAACTTCCCAGGAAATCCTCTCTACTTCTAAGACTAGAAATAGAAGACAGCAATTAAAAACCATCAAATCTTCTCCCCCAGATTAAAAAAAAAAATCTTCCATTTAAATATGTAATTATGTATATATTAATACTTTTTTTTGTCAACTGTTTTCTGCTTATTTACTTACTCTGCTTATTCTTACATTATGGTTATGTCTACTGAATGCAAAAATCTAAGCAAATTATTTTGGTTAAGTAGTCCTTTAAAAACTTAGGCTGAGTGATAAGAAACTGGAATTCTGTAAACTTCTGGCAAGCCACTTTTTGTCACTCGGATTTCTTCCCTGGTGACAGCATTTTATCATTATTACGCCTGTTCACTGTTTGTATGAGGCTTAGGGGTCACAGCTGGAAGAGCTCTGTTGTAAGGCATGCCAGTGGAGACAAATGTTTCATCTGAAGTGACATTTATAACCAGCTGTTCCTCAGTGTGGAGTGAAAGGAGACAGAAAAAAAGCACAGAATCTTTGCAGACTTGATTGTCTACAGTCACTCTGTTGAGTTCAGTACAATTCATCTTTATTGACATCAGAGAAGGGACCAGATGCAGAGAAAAGCCAATGGAAAGCTCAGGTGGGCTTGTTTCTGTATCAGGTACTAATGGCTTAGTCCCTGTCTGTTTTGCCTAAGGTTTGTGTCAGTCTGAGAAAAAACCCAGGTGTTGCTGCAGTGTTCTCCATAAATCAAGGGCTGTATACCAAAAGATGCACCAGTGCTTTTTGGGCTGTAGATCACACCTATGAGTTGCCAGCTCTGCTTACCTGAGTTGTCAGTAACTGCTCCAGTCACACAAAGCAAACAGAAAGTTTAAAGCATCTTAAACAAAGGCCAACATAAAAACGATATCCTTTTTTTATAATCTGTTGCTTTGGGTAAAGAATACACCCTCTGAAATTTTCTTTTGCCACAGATTTTTCATTCCTGCATGTTAAAAGCATTTGGCACTGCTCAACCATTTTTTTCAGGGAGGGCCAGGTTATACCTACAGTTGCACCTGAGTGGAAATGGTAGGAGTTTCCAAAACGCTTGAAAATCAATTGTGCAAAAGAGGGGGGAGAAGAGGGGGGAATGTTTAGTGATTTAAGGCTTTGTAGCTATATTTTACATTCTCCTCTTTTACAGCACTGATGAATTATTTTGTTTCTGTGCATAAACAAGAATCATAAAGAGATTCCTATCAAAAAGCTGATGTTCCCATGACCAAGGTGAAGCCACATAATTTCTGAGGTAATTTTACCTGTAGCTTACAGCAATCTACTAGAAACAATAGAGGGCCCTGTCGCAACGAGGTGGTTGTTAATTGCCGCGGGTGTTTGGCGTTGATGGGCTCTTTGTTGGCAACCGTTCTAACCCAATTATGTTTCTAAAGTGGGACTGAAAAGCATTGTAGGGAGCACCATGTAAACGGCACTAAATGCACTGAGAGTGAGCGACCTCCCAGGAAGACAGACAGGTGCCAACTAAAGCCCCATACGATTGATTTTCCATGGCTAAAATGGCAACCACAGGCATCTGGTTTTGCCCCAGTTATAACAACAGGAGCAAATGTGAGCTGTTGTCTTAGTTAGAACAGCAAGGCAGCTTAGAATGACACAAAAATATGGCATTTGACTATCAGTGCGGGATCTTTTGCTTTTCTGTGAGTAAAGATTTATACCTCCAGCACTAGGAAATGAGTTTTTGGTCCTGAGAAAAGCACATTCTCTGCGTGTGTGTGTGTGTGTGTGTGTGTGTGTGTGACTGAGTTTAGTACTTGGGCTTGTTTTAATGGTGGCCTGGCATTTGAAGTCTGAGAGTTTTCTTAAATGTAGCTATGTAAAACAAGGCAAAGCCAGCACAAAAAACTCCTAAGCACTCGATTGAGAGGTATCACATGGGCAGACAAAATCCTTGCATTTTCAGGATTGGTGGAAGAGAGAGTCAGCTGAGCATCTTAGGATGTTTGCACTATGCAGCAACACTAATGTGCTTCCTAAATCATCCTATAATATCAAGTGCCGTGTTTCGGTTCTTTGCTGTTACAAGGACAAAATACCATTATTGCAAAGATTTAAGTCCCAAGATGGGAGCCCTTCTACCTGTTTCCTTGCCAATAAGAAGATCAAAATATTTTTGCTCTTTTCAATTACTTTGAATTCTTCACAGTTTTAAGTGGGACTCACACAAGGCTGTGATGTGGTACATGGGTCAATCCAAGGAGAAGTTTCAGAGGCAAAAGAACTATGTAGGAGTTCAAGTGTCCTTTGTCAATGGCTGCCTCTTATTGAGATTTTTTTTTGGGGGGGGGGTATTTCTTCAGTTTGCAAAACGATGCAATAAATGACAGTATGTATATTAATTTATGGAGGGGTTTTTTTTTCCATGTAACAGAGCTTAATAATCTCTTTGTTATAAGAACTTTGCAAGACACTGAAGCACAGAAGGTGAATTTTGGGATCCAAAAGCAAAGATGTTATGTTATTGCTAAAGCTTAATGATACAGCAACCATTGTTAGTTCTTCTTTGTGTAGTGTTTATGCCCTATAATTAGAAGCTCTAATATAATCCAGAAATTACTGGAGCTGTGATGTATGATCATCCAAGTCACATCACAAACGTGAATTCCCTTTGTTTTTCAACACTGTGTTACTTTTCTCTGTAAATCCCCCAAATGGGTAGATACTCCATTCTAAGAGCCAGAACCGCAGGGGTGAGCAGACCTAAATATGCCACCTGCCAGCTCTGAGCTAGAAGTGGCCTGAAAGGAACAGCAGGGGCTGACAGACCTGACAGTGCCAACTGCGGCTCCCCGGGGATCGATCTACACACTGCCCGTACCTGGGCAAACCTCAGAGCCGCTTTGTCTCTGACACTGCACTCGCTGGGAGGACATTTGTGCTTCCCTGGCTCTGGCGATAACTGACCAGTCCTGCCCACTGCACGTTTTCCGCCCTTTAACAACCCCTCAACCTGACCTGGCTGTAATTTCTCATATAGCCCAGACGACGTTAGTCGAGAAGGCAGCAGCGACAGACCTCGCCTCTCCTCCTACGTTCTCAGCAAGGGCAAACTGAGCAAACCGCGGAGTCTGTCAGCGCGGCTCCGGGGCCACCCGCGACCGGAGGTGACAGCGCTCCGTGTCCGGGGGTGAAGACGCCCGGGGGCGGGGGCGGGGGCGGTGGCAGCGAAAACCCGACCCGGCCCCTGAAGGGAAGCGGCGCCCGCAGTTNCGCTGCTGCTCCTGGTGTTGCTGCCCGGGCTGTGCCACGGCAGGGAGCCGGCGCCGGGCGCCGTGACTTGCGGCTCGGTGCTGAAACTGCTCAACACCCGCCACAGCGTGCGGCTCCACTCACACGAGGTCAAGTACGGCTCCGGTGAGCAGGGCCCGACCGGGAAGCTGGAAAATGACGGGGCACGGGCTCTGAGGGGTGCGAGGAAGCAGGGGTGACAGGCGGTGCCTGGCAGGGAAATGGCCGGGGTGGGCAGGCAGTGAGGGTGGTGGGGAAGGTGGATGAAGCTGGAGCTTCCCGAGGTTCGTGTACTTGGTGCAGAAGGAAGCGCATGCCAGGGATGGGATTTAGGGTGGGTTGGAGACATGGGAGGAACAGGGGGATGCTGAGGCCTGTGCGACAGGAGGATATGTCAACTGCTCTGTGCCCTGGAGTCGGGATGTGACAGGGGTGCTTTGCCCTCGTCCCTGAGGTAAGCCGTGCTCAGTGTCAAGGGCCTCAGCAGAACCTTTCCAGTGTCTGTTCTGGCAGTGAGGGTGTTGGTCTGTTTGGGACACAAAGACCTTGACAGTGTTTTTGAGAAAGGTAGGATGGTGTGAATAGTACCTGTCATGGATCAGACTTTTTTCTTGTGTGTTTGCCATGAGCTTTGGCAGTTTGCATCTGCCAACACACGCTGTGTTTCACTGCTTCCATCAGAAAGATTATTTTGTATATGCATTCCTTTTGCAGTCAGTAAATGGACTGTGAGAATTAAGCATCTCGTAAACATGAGGGCATGACAACATTAAAGCAAATTTCTGTAGTTTCCTCGCGTCTTTTTGACCTGGGGAAGCAGGATAAGACTTGTGTCATTTAATTCTATTCAAACAGGAAGTGGGCAGCAGTCAGTGACAGGAGTTGAAGCTTCAGATGATGCCAACAGCTACTGGCGGATCCGTGGGAAGAGTGACAGCAGTTGCCAGCGTGGGACACCAGTGAAATGTGGGCAAGCCATACGACTTACCCACGTTAACACTGGGAAAAACTTGCACACTCATCACTTCCCATCACCACTCTCCAATAACCAAGTGAGTTGGTTTAAATCTCAAGCTTTTGTATAAGTACTGCATGCTATTGACAATAGTCTTACCAGTTACTTGGGTTTTTGGAGAATCAGGCTTCAGTACCAGCTGCCAGAAGCAGTATGTCTGTGCATATCCAGATACAAGTGTAGGTTTTTCTGCATCTTGAAATAATGTATTTCAGTTTTTGACAGAGGTAAGATTTAATATGTGCCAGTTCTGGTATTTCACAGTACTTTAACAAATCTGCCTCTTTTTTTCTGCACTGTTGCTACTGGGAAGACTGTCCTGAAATATTTGATGTTTTCAAGATGCAGGAGATTGAGTATCTCCCTCAACGTTGCTCTAGATCCAGGCAACTAATCATGTGTTATAACATTAGGCATTCCTATGTCCATGTTCCTTGGTGATCCAGTCTATTAGTCTCAGTTGTCTTCTTGCTATTCCTGTTTAATTTTACTTTTCTCATTTATCTGTCCTCCTTCCACAGGAAAACTGAATCTGCTCTTGCAATCATATTTATTTATAATTTTGTATATATCTAGAAGAGTGTAATTTCTAACTGTAATTCAGCCTCAGTCTTGTCCTTGAACAACTACTTCTCCAAGATTGAAAATCTCTCTTAAATAATGCAGTTATTGGAAGATTTGTGTTGTTAGTCATGTCAGTCTTCAGGCTGTCTGGATAGGTTGTCACATTCAAACTTGGAAGATCTGACGGTGGAAAAGTTTTTCTTTCACCATGGGTAAAGTGGCTGAAACAATCAGATCCATCTCTGTGTAGGGTATCTAGATAACCTGACTATTAAAAGAAATGATAGAAAAATAACATTTCAAAAGCATTGTTGAAGGGAAGGATTGACTCTAAAACCTTCCCCCAGGTTTCATTTTTCTTTGTAGATACTTCATATATTGTCATTAAGGTAAGAATGTTCAACTGCCGTTGTGGGATTTTGTTTTGTTTGAGGGTTTTTTAGCACTTTTTGTTCAGATTACAGGTTGGAGTTTGTTGGCACTTTGTGTTCAGTTTGTAGTGGTAGAACCTTACTGCTTCTGGCTTTGTTAATTGTTGACAAAGCAAAACAACAACACTCTTTTCCCCATCTTTGTCTTTGAACTCTGCTGAGTCTGTGGTTGACGTTTGTGTCCTGGAGGTGTTTGCTTATGCTTTCACTTCAGGAAGCTTGTGTTTTTAACAGGAAGTAAGTGCCTTCGGGGATGATGGCGAAGGAGATGACCTGGATTTCTGGATTGTGCAGTGCAGTGGGACGTACTGGGAGCGGGAGGATGCTGTGCGCTTCAAGCACGTGGGAACTGAGGTGTTCCTGTCCATCACGGGGGAGCAGTATGGCCACCCCATTAGAGGCCAGCGGGAAGTTCATGGCATGCCTGCTGCCAACCACCACAACTATTGGAAAGCCATGGAGGGAGTCTTCATCAAACCCAGTCTGGACCTTGCAAAACATGATGAGCTCTGAACTGACACAGGATCAAAAATGCTTCATTTGATGCTACTGTTCGGAGATGCTAATCCTTGGTCTCTTCTAAGTCCTGCCTTGCCTGAGTGACTGACTTTCTGTGTTGCTGAAGGGCATTAGTTCATTTTAGGAATGCAGCACTTCTGTGGGGAATGGCTTCTGCCAGGTTCAGCCACTGACATTTGTTTGGTGAAATCGTTTCTGAATTTTCAAGCTTTATTGGGGACACTAGTTCATACATCTGTTAGGTTTTGTTGTCATTTGTTTGCTTGTTACTTTTTCTCAAATTTGAAGGAAATGGAAATGAAAAAATGAAAGTTATACTTTTCTCTAGTCTCAAGTACAATAAAACTTTGTATTTTGTAATCTTTTTCCAACTATAATTAAATATTTGGAAACTGATTTCTACGTCCTAGTGAAAGAATGTTATTGATAAGGAGATAGATTGAGTCTAGAAATGGAAGAGTGGTTCTGAAATATGTGTTTTTTGAATGACTTGCAGTCAGCTATTCAGTCTTTGAATTAAAAAGAAGTATCCATTTGAAAATTGCATCCAATTTTTATGAGAGTTTAATTCTGTATTGTATTGGAAGACTTGAAAATATTGTGTATGTTGGAGTAAAAAGAAAAAAAGTTAATATCTTCACTTTGTCCAAGAAATTTAGATGTTCTAGTAGTGGTGGTACAGCTGACTGTCCATTGGTAAGGCTGCTCTGCTCTATGAACAGGTACAAAAAACTGCTGCTTGCATAATTAATATTAGAAGTTTCTTATGGTGCAAAGGAAAAGTTGAATTTGACTTACTTCTGTGTTAGTCTACAAGATCGGTATGATAATCCAGGTGAATAAATAGTGAGGCATACATTTATGTGGGATTTTTTTGTGTGTGAATCCAGAAGAGCAAAAAAAATCTGGGACAATGGTTTGGTCATGGATTTCAGACAGGGTGGTATGCACTGGAGTGCTAGCAAGGAATCTTCACTGAGCAAGTTAAGAATTTCTGTGTTCCTCTGTGAAAAGAGAAATAAATTAAACAGTGGGTTTTTTACACAGTGTTACTGGAAATACTGGTTAAAATTCAAAATACCATATGTTTGTGATTTTGTTTCAAATCGAAGAGCTCACCAAATGAGTGAGAAAAGTCAGAACATTCAGATGTTCTTGTTTGCGTGTCTAAATAGTTTAGTGCTCATTAGTCAATCAGGCAGGGGTTAGGAGCTGCAGTGATGGTGTTGTGTTGAGAGGGTGCAGCAGGCAGTTGAGTTCAGCTTTACAAATCCAGTGGCTGCTCTGCACCTCACGCAGCACCTCAGGCTGGCTCCAGGTTTTATTTAAGGGTTTCCTGCTAGGGAAGATCTGTCCAAACTCTGTGGAACAAGGAGCCTCTGTGACAGCATTTCTGTGTACCTCACTATTTTTCTTCAAATAAAAAGGTAAGAATGTTTTTCTACTAATTTTAGTTGCATGTGCATATTTAAGGATGGTGGACATTTTGAAGATTAAGTAGACTGGCTTTTGCTGTTTTGTATTAGAAGTAAACTTTCATGTGATTAATATTTCAGGTTCACTTATACTCCTGACTAATTGGTATTGAGGTTATAGCTATAAAAGGATAACTATTTAAAAACCAAATTTGCATAAACAAGCTTTTCATTTGTTAAGGAAAGGTTTTCTTTTGAAGGTGGTTTATACATAAACACAAAAAATGTGATAGCATTTGACAGGAAGAAGAAATAGTTTTGGCAATGAGTTCTCTGTCACCAAGAGCTAAAATACTTCGTGTCTACACCATACGGGCTTGGTGTTTGTGCACTTGGGGAATAATAAATTGGCTGAGAAGGGGTAGAGCTGTGGGGCTTATCTCAGTCTGTGTGCCGGGTATTATCCCCACCCAATGATTGTCTGTGCCTGGATGTTTCTGTCTCTAGCAAAGGTGGTTTTCAATCTTGTTTATTATGCTTAAGTGGGATCTCACTGGACCTTTGGCTTTCTGTTCCGGATTTGAGCCAAATTGGTTTGGTGAGGCTGCAAAAAACTTACTTTTAGTCCTTATTGCTTACTTTCTAGTATGTTCTGTTTTGAAAAATATTTGTACCTTTTGTTCCTAAAGAACCAAGCTGCCACACACAAATATACCCATGAATGCCTTATTTAAATACATGTTCAACAATATTCCTGTGAACTGGGTTTCCTCCACTTCTGATTCTGACCAAAGTGTAAAAGTCACTTAGCCTTAATATTTTACTTAGATGTGTGTCACAATAGTTGAGGGGGGTATGTTTGGTTGGGTTTTTTTCCCCCCAGTTTTTATCACTGTGTTATTGTGAAGGGCTCTCAAATAGGAGTGGTTGAAGTCCATCTTATTTTGGAAAGGTCTAATATAGTACTTCAAAAACTATTGGTGCTCCTAGCATGCTGAAGTCTGGCTACAAAAGTCACGTTAATGTAGGAAGTGCAAAAATGATAGCTGTGAAAAATGGTGGCTTGTCCTCCAGTGCAAGTACTGAGATTTCAGTGTGTGATTCAGGTGTTTTCATTTACTTTGGCTGCTCAGAATTCAACTTTTTAGTCCTTCCCCCATGGGGGAGGATTAGAGACTTAGAGAATCTGTTTTTGTATTGCTCTGTGGTGGTGTTTGTTTTCCATGTGATTTTATCATCTGCCTAAAGCTGTTAGGGCTCTAGGGTAAAACATAAAATACCGAGAGATGTGGATATAAAAGTTGAGAAGGCTGTCCTGTTTCTTTATTTTCCTTTATTTTAAGGTGATAAATTTTATACCTCCTATCGAAATTCTCTGTATGCTTCAAGGAGGTTAAATGAAACCTGTTTGTTTTGCCTTCTGATGCTAGCAGGAAATTATTCGTTCAAATAACTGACAGGTGCTTTCCGATTTCTTGCTTTTCTACCACAAGAATTCTCTGAAAAGGTGCACCAATGTTGCTTTGTACTCTTCTTTTAAGAAACCAGAAAGGCTTTTAGGGAAAGAATTTGAGAGATCTGTGTTTATAATTGTTCTCAGCAGGAATAGTTGCTAAAGACTAGTCAGTCTTGAAAGCAATATCTCAAATAGTGCATTTTACACATATGTATATATCTAGCTCAATATGAAATGACAAAGAGTTCCTTAGATGTGTTAATTTTGGAGGCAAGTGTGTGCCTACAGATATTTTTACTCTTTCTGGAAGCTCTTTAAAGCTCTATACAACTGCTCAGCATATGAACACTTGCCACATATTTTGATTTTCAGTCAGGATGAATGAGACCTAGGTTTAGTTCTTCCAGTGTGCTGAAAGGGATGTGCTGCTTATTGATTCTTCATTCTGAATGTTGAGGCTAAATATAAACCAGCATTTGTATTTAAATGGTTTAACTGTAATTTAATTTATTGTGTTTAGGAATACTAATTGGATATACCTGTTCTTATTAGGTTAAAGTAGCATATCTTTTTAAAGAGAAAAAATACAGTCAAAACAAGCCTGTAACAATGACTCTTACTCAGCAGTATTTTTAAGCCTGTTAGTTTTGCTGAATCTTCTGTCTTCTGCCTGCCTTCCCCAGCACTGAAGCAGTAGCTGGCACTGTCGATGCACCACATTTCACACCTGGCCTAGACGGAGGCTGAACTGTTGCAGTGTCTTCTTCCAGCAGCAGCATCCCGCAGGTGTCTGACTCCCTGCTTGGCATTCTTGCTGCCTCTTTGTTAAATTCTCTGCTGGCAGCTGAGAACTGGCTGGGAGCCTATCAGAGATTTGTGTATGCAGGGTGTCAGATGCTAATGCCCCTCTTTCCTAGCTTTGAGTTCACATCTGTGCCCTTTTGATTTTGCAATTTTCTCTTCAAAAATGTCTCCTGTAATCTAGCCCTGGGAACCAATCAATTATCTTTGATAATTAATTGCTCCATAACATGGTTCTTTCATCAGCTGCCTTTCAGGAACCCATGTTTTTGGGGTTACAAGACAGCACTTGTGGTTGTGTCATTAAGCTTTTAAAGGATGCAAAAAAGTTAAACAGGAATACTTGAAGCTAAGGAAGTGCTTTCCTCTTCACTGTGCTTAGTTCTATCCTGTAGGGTTAGGGAGCACAGGGCATGGTTTTCTTCCTCAAAGAAGAATAAAACATTCCACCTTACCAACCTGGAGTTCCATAGGAAACAAGGCAATTTGAACATTACCTTAGGGTTTATTATGCATGCAGGTCACAAACAGTAATAAACTTTAAACATTTTAAAAAACCTAAGGACTCTAAAGGAATAAATATTTGATAGCACTTCCTTCCAGGGATATTCTAAGCATCTTAGTGCTCCCATGTTTATAAATTCTTTGGTAGGGTGTACGGTATTTACAGCTAATAATTTCTTTTTACTTTGTATGCAAAACATGGAAACCCAGCATTAGCTCTTTCTCATCTGTTTCCTGTGTCAAACTTGCTGTAATTGCAGTAATGCATGGAAATTGATTGAGACATGGTCAACCAATTCCTCTGAGGACAGTACTGGTTTGAGGTGTGTATGAGCAAGGAGGGAATATAGTGAGCACCTTGAAAAGTAGACTTTAGTAGCTGCAATGTTCCAATGCTTCTTTCTATTTAAATTGTATCAAATTGAACTGATTATGAAAACCTTTTTACTATATTTGGTATTGTGCTAATTCTAAATTAACATAAAGTTCACAGTGAAATCCTTTGACAGCTTTGATACTGATTCAATTCAAGCTGCTGTTCTGTGAGGGATTCATCTGCCTCCTGTCCTTTGGGAAAATGGTGTCCTGCTTCATTTGGATAAGAAGTGTTAGAAGCTGTATGACATCTCAAGGGTCCCAAACCCTTACAAAACACAAATTAATCAGAATATGGACAAGCTGTAAAGCTGGGTGATTACTTCCTATGTGCTTTTTTTTAATTGTAAAAATAATGTGTGGATGCTGGCTTTGCTGTGTGGAGGACTGTCGAGCTTTGGCTCGAATCTATGGCTCTTTATCTTCGTGATGGTTATTTATCCACCTCAGCTTCATTTTCTGAGAGTATTCATTATGAGTACAAGTGTGTGCTGTACTGAAAATCGAAGTAGTTGGGATGTATCTAAGTGCAACTCAAAGCACAGTTGAACACAAGACGCAGTAGCTGCGGGATGTTTTCCTTCTGCTGATGCCCTCCCAGCCCCATCTCTGCCTGCCCGGCCGCCGCAGCATGGAAGGGTCGGGCTGACGTGAGCCGCCTTCCCGCGGCTGCCTGGCTTGGCCGGTGCCCGCAGACGGCCCCTACACCAGAGTTTCTCTTCTGTGCGCTTAAGTGCTGCTGGCTACTCTCTCCTGCCTGGGGAACAGCGCTGTGGGTGAGCTCTATAAAAACTTGAGTGGGGTGAATGCGAGCAGGGCTGTTCTGAGGAGAAAGGGGCGGGCGCGTCTCGTTCTCTCGGTGCTGGAGCCGGGAGCCGCGGCCGCTAGTCAGCGCTGCTCATCCGCCTTCCGCGCCGCTCCCCAGCGCTGCCTGCCTGCGAGCCGTGCGCCTCTGGCAGCCCGGCAGGGTTTCAGCAGCGCAGCTTTGATCGCCGCAGATTTATACTCTTCGGGGGGAAACAAATAACATCCGCTTCCCCCGTGTTACACTGCTAAGGCGATCATCTGCTGTAAGACCGCCCGTGCGGCCGTGCCTCCTTAGGTGCTCTCTGCCTAGTCATGTACTGCTTGGTTATTCGAAAGGGAAGTTTAAAACATTAGCATAAGCTCTGAAGCGGTGCTTCAGGGGTTTCTGTTTACTATTTTTCTTTAGGATCGTTGAAGTGCGGCCAAGGATGAAGTCTGTTTGTTTACAGTATACATTTAAGGCAATTATCTGTATTGTAAAATTAAATACTGGTTTCTGCTCGGTGAGGGAAGAAAGCGCACGAAAGGATCATTAAAATGGGAGCTCTCCTTGTCCTGTCACGTACAAAAAACCGCATTGCATTTCGCAAGATCTCGACAGTAAAAGCTAAAACGAAACTATCTGTTCCTAACTAGAACGGGCTGCACGTCAGTGGTAGTTACAGGAACACCTCTTACCCCTACTGTAGCTCACCTGCCTCTCCTCGGCTTTTGCTGGACCGCTTCCCCTGGAGTAGATCCTGTGCCATCCACCGAGGATTTCCTTTGGCGTGAGGATGAAAGCCGAGCTGCCATCCCTTACTGACATGGTATCGGTTTGCGAGCCGCTGCGAGAGCTCTCCCAGCCATCCTGCGGGGATGCAGCTCCCGCTGGCTTCGTGGGTCACCCATGTCCCACCCCACCAGCTGTCCTCAGTGGGGACAGCAAGCGGCGGGTCCAGCTCCCCTTCCTACCAGCGCAGATATTGCCGAGGGCTTTGTTCACGTGCCAAAAGAAAGTAGATTTTTTTTCTGCATGTCTGCCTGGCAGTGCAATTCAGGTTTCTCAGCATCTGCCGTCTGCCGATATTCTTTCATGTCTAGCGAAAAGATGCTCTCGCCCAGGAACCTTCCGCGATCCCGGGTACCAGTATTTGCGCGCCAGCCGCTGCTGACAGCGATCCTTGGGTGCTGGCAGGAGACCCTCATTCTCGTAGCGAAATCGTTCTCACGTCTCACTCTGCCTCATCCCTCTCCTCTCTGCCGGGCACGATCGGCGTCTCTTTATTCAGCCTCACCCGCTGCAGCGGGGCGTGGAGGGAGCGGGGAGGTCACAGAGTGTGCGTCGGCCCCGCCGGAGCCCCCGGCTGCGGGCAGAGCCCGGGCCCCGGCAGAGCCTGGGCGCGGCACGTCTCCCATGGGAGAGCCCCTCGGCGGCTGGGCGCGGCAGTGCTTGGCGGCTGGCCCGCCGCCCAGGGACGGGGCTGCGTTGGGCAGCGCCTGTGCTCGATGGGCCGGCGGAGAGGGAGATTCCTCGGCTGCCTTCACCCGACTTCCGCTAGCCAGGCGGCAAGTTTAAAGCCCAGTAGCTCAAGAGCACGAAAGGCTGCAAAACCGAATCGTTGTGCCTCCTTGTGCCGAGAAACCGCAGCGTCGACTCAGTCAGTACCTGTCCGGGAGAGGGAGCCGACCGGCTCACGGGCGTCCGGAGCGCTTATCCCGCATCAAGGACGGCCGGAGGCCTTCGTGCTTATGGGTGCTCTAAATATGGCTTGTGAGAGGGCTTCCGGCCCCGTCCGGCTGCTGACACGGTGACAGCAGCATGCCTTAATGCATTCTCAGCAGTTCCCATCCTAGCACAAACCCATCTAGCTCGGTAACTGGCTTCGGCGGGCACATGGAAGGTGATGAGGTAAAAAAATCGCCTCGGCACTTGTTTAATCACCCGTCTGCTCCGCCCGTACCTGCTTGTTCAAAACGGGAAGGGTCATGACGTGTGCCAGCAACATCTGGGCTAGCGTTGGGTGTGCTTGTGACTCCATCGCCAAAGAAAAAAGATGTAGAGCTCTTACACCATTAAATCTGTGCTGGTAAAACAGACCTCGAGAAGTGCAAAATGCGAGGCTTCTCCTGAAATTGCACCCAAGGGAGCACCATCTGTTCTCTCTTGCAAATATTACACTTTTGAACGCATTACCTCTGCCTTCGCTGGGTGCGGATGTGCAGATGATTACTGTCGAGCTGCAGGCAATTTTCTATAAAGCTGCGCAGCACAATACGTTTATGTTGTACTGTGTTTCCTCAGCAATACAAACCCACGGGTGCGATTGGCTCTCAGTCAAGCTTAGAGACTTCAGTCTCAAGGGCAAAATAGTTTAAAGTGTTAAAATATTTGTCTCTCTCTATGGGCGCTGTTTATTGTGGGCAATTAACTGAAATCTGGCTTAAGAAGTCCCAGCAGCATCGGAGCCCCTCCGTCTCGGCTTTAGGGGAAAAGTGCTTCGTGACGCCCCTTAGGAAAACTGCCATTCCCAGGGCTAAAGCCGGGCGCCGGAGGACAGGAAGGGATGCTGCTCGGCAAGGGGCGGGGAGGGGCGATCCGACCAGCGGGAACAGATTCCCTCTGTGAGGGGTAAATTCGCAGTTGGGAGAGGACAATTTCCCTCCTCCTACTTAGAGAGGTAGAGGTACTTGTGATTTTTTTGGAAACGGCAGCTGGAGTTGAAAAGACACCGCCCTCCGGGAAACCAGGGGTGGGTGGCAGAGAAAAGCCTGAGAACCCTCCCAAGACTGGAAATTTGACAAAGCAGCTTTTTTCGGCTTCCTCCCCAGCGACACCCGAAAGCTGAGCCGGGGAGCGAGTGAACCCCGCAATTCTTGCTCTGCCGGGACGGGGAGGTGAGGTCCCGCATGTGGGGAACATCAGAACCAAGTGAATATGCGTGTCAGTGGCGGAGAACGAAGGTTTCCGAGCCCGGCGGTGCCCAGCAGGGCAGGGGCGGAGGCTGCGTGGGGCAGGGCGCAGGCGTGGAGCGGGCGTACAATGGGAGCTGGCCAGGGGAGGGTGGTTCAGCATCCTCAGTATTAACCTGCCGCCGGGGCGGCTCCTGCTCTGCCCACAGCACGCTCCTGGTTGGAACCCCGCGGCGGAGCTCCGGCGGCGGTGGTTGCGCCGACTGCGTGCCAGGGCAGTAGCCCCCCCGGGGAGGAGATGCTGCGCGGGGCGGCGCTGGGAAGGCTGGTGCTGAGTGGGATGCTACATTAAAAGATGCTTCGAAGGGAAAATAATAATAAATGCCGAATGTCGCTTTTCTTTCCAACATGCTTTCTGTGCTTTTGTGCATAGGAAAGTTACCCAGTCTAGATCGCTCTTGTCAGAAAACCACCTTGACAGTAGATCATATTTTCTTATATCTGGTGCCTTAGGAAACCGAAGGAAAAATGGTGGTTAGTCAGGCTGAGACACTGGTTGATACTGAAAGAATTCCTTAATACTTAACCTAAAATAAAATCCCATCCTCATAAGGTGTTAGCTAAAGTCTAGGGACCTTTTGGAACTAAGAGGTAGAGTTATGCTTAAGGTACTGAACTGGAACTGATGAGCAGCACTCAGTTTGTAGCTGCAGAACTGAGTGATCCCGAAAACGTGTTGGTGCTTCTTCATCCCATCTGGAAGAGAAAATTATGGTTTTCTTTGCCTTGCCTGGGAGCAGTGCTCCGGGTTCTGGGGCAGGCGTCCAAGTAGCCAGCAGAAAGACTGAGTGACCTGCCTAGGGCTGCCCAGGTGGATCCCTGCCCTCCCCAATATACCTCTATCTCAGCCTCCAGAGCAGCAGATCACCCACTGGCTCTCTGCTGTGGGCCTGCTGGGAGCAGGTCAAAATGGCGATGGCCACCCTGTCCCTCGAAGGCAGGGACTTCTGCCTGTCCCTGTCCAGCTGTCCAGGAGCTGGGCAGTGACCGGGCCGCGGCTGGGAGCCTGAGCACGACGTAGGGAGGCTGACTGTTCTGCCAGGAGCCAGCGCCTCTTTGGCCCGGGGCGTTGTGGCCCCTGCCTGCACCCGCGGGGTGACAGGGGTTCCCCACGCCTCGCAGCCTTCCTCCACCCGGTGCTTTCGCCGCCAGGACTGACAGCCTGCAGGTGGAAGACTCTCACTCACTTCTTTGGGGGACATGCGGCGAAACACAGAGCGGGGACTCACCCCCAAGCCTCCCGGATGGCCCGGGAGGGGCTTTCCCGACGGCACGGTTGGAGCAGCAGCGGGCTTTCTCCAGGCTGGTCTCCGGGGCATTTATGTGCATCAGTGGATTTAAAATGAATAGAGAAGAGCCAGGGAAGGATGTTCTTGGATTTCGGGCTGAGGTATTTTGGGCAGAGATAATCAGAAATGTGTGACTGAATAGACTGAGCAATACTTACTCCTGCTGCATCTCCCCACCCCAAATTTACGTTTATTGTGTGCCCCCAAGTTAATAAAAATTTCAAGAGGTCTATGTCGAGAAGTGGTTTTAGCCGGTGTATCCTGTGCCTCCGCTCTGAGCCTGTCCTCCCAGTCTCTGCTGGGACTGGCGGACGTGACTCTTCGCGTCAGCCTTTCACGGGGGGAAAGGCAGTGGCTTCAAGCACACCTTCCTCGACGGAAGGGGGGCCGCCCTCTGCCTCCCTCTGTCATGCTAGGGGAAGATCTTCAGGCTTGAAGCCTTCCTTTTGGTCAGAGCCTGCGAACAAAGCGGCATGACCGACTGTCAGAGGGGTCCTCTCAGGAGCCAGAGACCCTCGGAACCCCCAAACGCTTCGTTTGCCGGGGCCGGTTTCACCCGGCAGCAGCTGTCGGGCTCAGCTGGCTGCGGTGCACTGGCCTTTGCTGAACACCGAAAATGAGCCCCCGGCACCGAAACCCTTTCCTCCTCCTGGCGGGGCTGCCCATGCCGCTCGCTGGCCGCACGGGTGCTCGCCGCGCCGTCGGGGCGAGCCTCCCTCCGGACCGGGGAGCCGCTCCGCCGCCAGAGGGGGAAGGCAGGCTGGGGCTTTACCCCACTCGCTGTAGTGCCAGCACCCACTCATTCAGATGGTTCAGGCTTTAAAGAAGACCCCTTACCTCACTGGCTTCCGTAATGCAGGGTGCAAATGGAAAACAGTTTGGCTTCACTTCTTGCGATTTAAGTATTATCCTGATTCTCCCGCCCCTAATTAAATTATCGGCTTTTTGTGTGTGTGTGTGAGAGAGAGAGAGAGAGATTTCGGGGTATGGGGAGGAGTTTGGTGGCTGTTTATTATGTTTTCTTCCTGTAAAAGTTTACCTTTCAGTAAAGTTGTCTGTGCATGAGCAGGGAAATGAGGGGTATCTGAGAAGGGATCTGATCAGAGAATTCAGACAGACATTCAACAAAAACTACTCCTTCACGTGCTCCAAACACTGCTATAAATGTCCTAAGTTAATCACTTGGTGTTTGGCGATAGGCAGCGAGAAATCCTTAGTTTTGCTCCTTCTTGGGTGTCTGCAATAGCTTGCACATGAAGGTGACCTTCATACTTCTCTAGGGCTGGTGAGAGATCCCCTTTTCCTTCGGAATGGGAAGGTTTTGATTTTCTCTTTCTCTCAGAATACATCCTCCCTTTTTGTTTGAATTCTACAAAATAATTTAGAGATGTGTAAAAGGTGTCTCCTCCGTGAAAAGAAAACCAAGTAACAGAATCTTGTTCTGGAGGGCTGTGTAAACCCAGATGGCCATCATCCCAACCTTGTTCTGAAATATGACAGGAATTCACAGTGGTGGAACAAACCAGTTTGTTTCTAGCACTGTGTGATGGTGGCTTTTGTACTCAGTGTAACTCCCCATAGATTTTAATTGGGCAAACTGCTCACAAAGATGTAGCAGCTCCAGGCAAAGGTGTTACTTCTTAGTATATCAGTATTTGAGGAAGGCAGAGCACTGCTATTTGTTGTAGTAGTAGCAGGCTGACTTTAAAATATTTGGCTTATTACATTCATGCAAAGTGATACATTCCAGTTTGCACTGTGGCAGTGGCTTATCACTGACATCTGATTATGCTGTGTGTCTCAAGACTCTTAAAAGGCTCACCTACCTCCCAGGTGAGTGAGTAAGCAGGAATTTTACAGAGTCGGTGTCTGATGCTGAGCCCAGGAACTGTACCTAGTTTCATGCAGTGCCACAAAAGACTATTTTGGTTTGCCCCAAGGAATTTCCATTCTCAATTAGCCACCACCTGCTAGTTCCTTATAGCAGAGATCCCTGCCCATGGAGCTTCTGGTGACAATACACAAAAGACAAGAGCACTGTTTTAAAGTTCTGATGCTTTGAGACTTTTCTCTCCATCTGTTCACTTCTGAGCAGAGGGATGCATCCTTTGCAAGAATGCAGGGCTGCTAGATCCAGCCTTTGCCTGGAGAAGCTTTCCATTCCCAGGAAGGGTTTAGCTGGCGTCTCAGAAGTGTGTACAGATTTAGCCAGGCTTCAGCTGAAAAGCTGGACAGATAATGCCATTGTCAAACTTCCAGTGGAGCAGTTTGGCCACCTGTTCCTCCCTTTGGATAGAAATAGGATGTTTACTGGAGGGCTTTTAAGGAAGGGAATGTACTTTCAGGTACCCCATCTGAACAGGTTTCTCTGGAGGAGTTAAGTCTACACCTTTTTTCCTAATCAATTACACCTAGGATTTAGATTTCTTTATACACTTCATCCTCTTTCTTAGCACTTAATTGGTTGAATTGCCAGAACATGTCCTGTCCAGTCTGTGCTGAAATGAATTCTGAGGACTGGATGTGGAGCAGTGGCAGGATATGGCCCTAAAGTCCAGCAATTTGTGGTTCCTGCAGGGAAGTGACTATCTATGGCAGCCCTTCTAGAGGCAATGTGCACCCTCTGCTGCAGTGGAGTGAGTGCAGTGCAGCTCAGCAGGTCTAGAGAAAAATTCTATTGTGCCTTGGTTTTCAGTAAATATGCTATGAGCTACCTAGTGGTATTAAGTCTAATCATAGCCTCAAAGCTGTGGCTGGATTTATGTTGATCACTTTAAAACAAATCTCACAGATATATTTAGTAGAAGAAGGTGTAAAACCCCAACCCCCAAATGGTATTATGTAACCAATACAGTATTTAAGTGCCCCCTGTGTAAACTAAGTGAAAAGCCTGCTGTTTGCTTTCTTTGCCTCTTTTGTGTATTGGTCAACCGAAGCCGGGTGCTCTGTTTGCTGTTCTGATTACTATTTTAAAAGGAAAGATCCATAGGATCATGTTATCCAGAAATTGAAAAAGACTTAAACCCCTCTCACTGGGCTTATGAGAGGGATCTGGGGCTGAGTGAGAGTCTTCTCGTGGGCTGCCCATGGGTGTCTATTGCCAGGGGATCTTGTGCTATTTGAAAGCACATGCACATCAAGGACACAGCCCCGTACAATGTACTTTGTCTCTTTATTTTGGCTTGTGTGGTGCAGCCGTTGTCAGTGGCCTCTGCAAACTCAGCCACAGGATTCAGCTGAGCTCAGCAAAGATGAAGATGTATTACTATAGGGTCAAGGAGATGGTGGGTACTAGTAGGCCAACTGGGAATGTTGCTGCTGCTACATCTAGAGCTGATATCTGGTGGAAACAAGAGGTGGATTTCCTCTTGCTTTGAACCAAGAGAACTTTGTAGGCTTTCCCCCTAATTTACTGTTATTGATCTGCCATCAGCTCCTTGCCCAGTTAAATCCTTTATTCAAGGTGCTGGATCTTAGGAGCACAGTGGTTTCCCATTATTGTTATAATCTTTTGCCAAAGAGAGATTCCCTCTTCTCAGTAATGCACCAAAGTGGAAGTAATCGCTCTTTTTTCTTCTTGCATTTGTCCTTTCCTGTTTCATTCACCGATTGAAAAATGGCTAAAGAGCAGCCCCCATTTCACCTCCCCTTTTCCCTGATTGACTCAGCAGCTCCTGGGACAGAGAGAGGAAAGGGGCCTCGAGGTCGCAACCTTCACAATCTTCAAAGCCCCTGCCGCTTCCAGCAGCTGTCACAGCTCTCACTGACCATATCCCCAGAAGGTCAGCAAAAAAATAAACACTGGGGCCCGACAGGTCCCCTTCTCATGCAAACTGGCCATTTCCCTCCCCAGCTCCCATTCTATGCATAGATTACACATTGGAGACCCCCTTGGATTTGCACAGAGCTATGCAAGAGCAAAATGCCACAGAAAATAAAAGCAGAAGGGCTTCCTGGGCAGGCAGGGTGGGAAAAAGAAAAGCAGCTTCCTGAGCTCTCCATGCCCACCCACAGGCTGCTGCAGCCATTTTGTGTGCGCAAAGCCTGAAGGTGAAGCTGGCGAGGGGGCTAACTTTTCCCTGGGAGAAAGACTGCAGGGAAGGATTCAGCTTTTGTATCTGCTTGTGCATGTGAGGGATGGAAGATAGAGAGAACCCAAATGAAATAGGAAATGAAGCATAGTAAAAGCCTTTTCATCAGGATTAGATTGCATCCCGCTCCAACAGCCAGCCTGCTTTCTGCACTCACCTTCCTCTGCAAAGTCATGATGAACCAGAAATAGGGCCAGGGAGAAGCACAGGTTCAAAAGGCCAGAGCAGAAAGGTCCTTCGCTAAGGAAATACCACCACCATCCCCCCCAGCCCTCTTTTATAGAAGTATCCATTTCACCATGGCCACTAATAATCAAAGGGCTGTTTCCCGGCCTTCCCAGCACAGCTCCCAAATGCAAAGCGCTGTTCTCATCTCCATTATTGCAATCCCTTCCCCTCCCGCCCGACACTCACTTCCCTACCCATGCTCCCCCACGACTGAACCCAGCTCTAGGGCACGACTCAAGTTTTTCAGGCTCTACAGTGAAGGAAGACGCTCGTATCCTATTCGCATTTTTGGCCTCTCCTCACAAGACCAAACGGGTGAGCAGCACACTGGATCGCAGGGCAAAAACTCGTCGAGGGGATTTTTTATCTGCGAGGGGCTGCCAGGGAGGCAGGAGGGGATGCTGACCTGCAAGAAACCCCCCAGGAAGAAAAAGCAGGGACAGGGCACTCGGGGGTCACTTTATTTATTTGGTGTTGGCTGGGTACAGCAGAGGGGCTGCCTCAGGCACTGCGGGGGCGGGGAGCGGCGGCGGGACCGGGGCAAGCGGTGCGCGGAGCCGCTCACCTTGCCCTGCTCCTGTGCGCACGCTCTCCGCCGTTGCGTGTTTAAACAAAGAAAGTTGCACAACCAAAGTCCGTCCGTCAGTGTCGTGTGTATCCCCTCCGCCCCGTTAAGGTGGCTCTTGGGGGGCGGCGGGACGTCCCGTCCCCGCGCGCTGTCACCGGCTCGTTCCCGGCTCTCGCCGCTCCCCGGCTCACTGACGCCCTTTCATTATTGCACTGCTCGCTGCGACCGTGACAGTAGTGCAACAGGGAAAGAGGGGCAGCCCGGCCGGTGGTCCCACCGCTGGCACAGCAGCTGCGGCGGCTGCCGGGCTTGGGGGCACGAAGGGAGAGCACGAGCGGGGTGGGAAGATCCTGTCTTTGTCCCCGAGTTGGCCGCCTCCCATTGGAATGATGCNAGGCGAGCCCGGCCGCCCCGGGGAGACGCGCGGCAGGCGGCCCCGCGGCAGCGGCTGCTCCGCCGCGCCCTGATCCGGCCCTCAGTCCCCTCCCACCACCCCTTTCCCTGGGCCCCTGAGGTCCCGAAAGGGACCGCGGGGACCACCTGAAATGGAAGGCAGGGCCACCCACTCGGCCATCCGGGCTGCTGTCAGCCCCCAGCTGATCCTCACAAAGCAGAGAGGAGATTTCACACCCCCATCCCCGCTCCGTTCCCACGTACCTCAGAGAGCAGCTCTCGGGAAGGGCCGGAGGCAGTGCCCGGCCCCGCTGCGCCGCCCGATCTTGGAATAGCCCCGGGCGCAGGGCACGGTGGCGGAGCCCGGCGGGCAGAGGCATGAGCTTTGTTTCGCACAGGTTATTGGGATTAGAGCCTCGGCCTCTTTGTGCTGTGCTCTGCTTTGCACCACACTGGTTTTCGGGCTGGGATCAGGCACAGAAACAGCAAGTATGGCAATGTATCTCCTCCCATCCTTTGGTGGGTATTTACATCAGTATGCAATAGACACCCTTCAAACGTCTCAGAACTCATACTATTTTAAAAAGGAACCATGATGGGTTTCTCTGGTTTCAATCACTGCTTGTGTTTTAAACACGAGGCTGTTTTGAATCCTGCAATAGGATCAAAAATATGCCCATTACTCACAACCTGAGTCACCAGAATAGCTCGATTATTTGTCACAAATAACATCTCTGTACAATTACTCGCCTATCTAACAAACCTCAGCATTTCACAACTTTTCCCTTAACTCGGTGGGCACATGGGATTATTTTTTCCTGCTGTGGCTTTCTTCTCTCCATGAAGAATAACCCTCAAAAGAAAAGACCCTATAAGCAATATTGCACTACTACCCTGATCACAAAAGCAGAGGCAATATTGATAGGGTCTCATCCTTAAGGTTAGGAAGCTGGATAATGTGTCTTGCAGCGGGCGACTGGAGGGAGCTTCATTCCATGCCTGCAAATGGGGAAGGGGTAAAAAGTTAGAAAGCAGTGCACTGCCCCTATGGATCACAGCACCATGTGCTCCTGGGAGAGTGGGGATGCAGAAATGGAGTAAATCTCTGACCCACAGAATCCGTGCATGGGCACTACCTCTTTCTCCCAGGACACATTTAACTTCAGTATGGATTTTATCCAGGTTTCTGTACCTCCAACCCCAGTTCTCACTTTCTTCGGTGCAAATTTCTCCCCTTTATTAATAGTCTCAGTCAATTAGCTGTCTAGCTGTCAGAGGCTGGGAAGTGCTATTTATTTGATTAACTGATAGTTGTATTTTGAGCCTCTTAGTAACAGCCATCAAGCCCTCAGAGAACTTCCTTTCTAGGGCTGTCCTACTTGGAGAGCCCAGTGTTTTAAATATCCCTCCCTTCATTGGAAATCACGGGATTAAGTACACACCAAAAATTAGAAAGCAAAACAGGATCCCCAGGGCTGGCTCTCCAGCACTGACTTCACATTTATGCACACAGGTTAAACAGTGTTTGGAGACGCACGCGTGTTTTGCCCTAGCTTGTTTTGTTTGGCTTTTCCTTCTCTTCCCCCTCCCCAGCACCTTTTCTGTCCAAGGCTGGAAGGCACAATCTTCAGCTGGGGCTGGCTTAGTGTTGAACACACTAACAGCCACAGAAATTACTCCCAGGGAAGGGCTGAGACACCTCAAAGCTTCAGGGGTGCTTTGCCAACTAGACTCTTCCTCTGCACTCTGGCTCCCAATTAACCTGCCCCAGTGCATTTGTCATGTAGGAACACTTGGGAGTCCAGACGAAGGGGAAACAAATTTCATTCCCAGGCCATCCCAAACCAGGTCATGATTTTGACACATTAGGCTTCTCTTTCCTCGGTCTGCTTTCCAGTGGATTAAATAGGAGTGTAGTGAAGGGACAATCCCCTAATTCATGGATTCCTGGCTAATTTATCCATGCCACATTGATCTGGTCTTTGCCATTAGAGGTCCCTGGCTTTTGGCATACTGGTGTGAGGCAGCCCTGCATTCTCTTTGATGCTGCCTCACTTGCAAAAGAAAAAGGAACTAGGCAAGCTCCATTCAGTGTTTGGTTTTTCTCCTTAATGCTCAATAATCAAAATCTCCAATCTGTCCCAACCCCTCCTTGTCCCCATCCTTAAACAAGGATTTTTTTCCCACATTATTTATTTATATTAAATCTTTGCTCACACTAATTAAAAGGGCATATTCACTGAGATCGCTGAAAGAAGCTCAGAATTGAGTTTTATCAAACTTCTGTATTCTTGTTACCTTGGCAAAACTTCAGGTTTAATCCTGCCATTGCTTCTCAACAATGCCTGCAACCTAGACATCCAGTTGGACTGAGAACATAAAAAAAGGTGCAGCTAGGCTCAGTCTTACCTTTCCATCTATTCTCGTCCAGTCTATTTTGTTTATTGTTTACCATGCCTTTTCCACTCTTCAGCCTCGATGTTATCTCAAACAAGACTTAGACATAATACACACAATTTAACTTCTCCAGTGGCCCAAGAGACAAACCTACTGGCAAGTTTACAGTGGAAACACACAATCTGCACATGAAGTGATGTTACTGATGTATGGATAGTATGGGGGAAAGCATGATTTGATGACTTCCTCACAACTTAAATACTTCGGTAGTTGCAGAAACTACAACTGGCAGGGGAGGGTAAGGGATGTAATTAGAAACGTCAGCAGCAAGTTCCAAGCAAAGGCAATTAAGTTACTTTATGTTTCTGGATCTGTGCTGCGAGCCTACATGTGTCTCAAAAAATGTCCTTATCTCTAAGTGGTGTATTGGCACAGGCCTCCACACACGTTGCTTTTTTTT
>WBMY01005000.1:16499-56790 GCA_013397315.1 Donacobius atricapilla | reverse complement strand
AAAAAAAAAAAAAAAAAGTTATCTTTGAATGGGCTTTCGATTCAGACACTTACAAATAAAACAGTTTAAAATTATTATATGTATGCCTATCCCTCTCCAGATATATGTATCTACATATCACTGAAATTCAAATCGTTTCTTCATTTCCCCCAGATTCTTACAGTTTTTCAACAAATGCAACTCGTTAAAGGTTTTTTTTTTAAGTGAAAAAACCCCAAACAAAAACAAAAGCACTATTCATAAGAAAAAGGCATCCCCCAAAACATTTTAGTAATTTAAAAGCTGTCAGAAACGATTTCTAAAAGTTTAAAATGCACCCAAACTCATTCCCGCCAACCACTTCTTTGTTTAGATGAAACAATCGTTTTAATGTGAAAAAAATTACAATATTTCCTTCAGGACATTTTCTTATCTGCAGGCTTGAAAATAAGAAAGGCAGAGAAATCTCGTACCTTTCTCTAAAAATAAATAATCTTAATAATTTCGTAGCTAGCAGATGGCCAAAAATACCTTACATGTTTCCATAAATATATCCAATCGATAGCTTCAAAAGTGATTGAACGTTACCGAAATGCAGCCAGCCCAAAGAGCTCAGCTCTCTCCTGATCAAATCTCTACAAAGCAGGCTCTTGTGCTCGACTTGACAGTGTCCGAGAGGGAGGGGAGCGGCAATGAGAAAACCAGTCACTAAATGCGAGTTATGAATGAGGGATTGGATGGGAGGGGAAAAAAAAATGGGGACGCAGCTAATGCAAAAATCAGTTTAATTTCATCGGTTTTACAATGATGTGCTTTTGCCCCCGGATCCCACCGCGGCTGCGGACCCGCAGTTAAACCCATCTCTAGCCCAGACCCCGCCACACATCCCCGCTGCAGGAAAGAGGGGCATTGTGCTCCTCGGCTCACACTTTCTTCCCCCCCTCTTTACTCGTCCCCCATCTCTCCCCCCACCCGCTTTTGTAAACCAGAATGAGGAGGTTTTATAGTGAGTCTAATTCTCACTCCCTCCATTTCCTTCCTTTCTGCATTTTTTATCCCCCTTCCACCCCGCCCCTCCTCTGCCTGCAGCCCTGGTATTGATTAACCACTTCGCTGCTACCCCCGGGCTCTGCCTGCCTCGGGCCGGGGACCCGCGCTCGGCANCGCCGCTCCTGACCAGCCCTTTGAAGTCAGTGGCACGTAATGGTATTTAATGAAGCTGCTGCAGCGCCGGCAGTGCCCGGACGGCTCCGGGTGCGGGGAGAAGTGGTCGAACCATCCGCCGGCGAGCCAAAAGTGGGGGGCTTCAGCACAGGGGTGCAGCCCCCAAGACTACGGAGCCGTGGAAGGAGGAGTGTGAAGGAGCGAGGGGGAAAAGCCCCGAGCACCGAAACAGTTAATGGCCCCTGGATGCATTGATTAGTATTGATGGTTTTGGTAGTTTTAATGGATTTGTTGTTTGTGGGAGGTGGGGAGCTTTTCCCTTGCTTTGAATTCTAACCCCCTGGCTGGGAGCTTGCTCCTAATTGCATGCACAGCATTCCTTCGGAGTGGGTGGTATCACCTTTTACTGCTGCTCCCTTCCACAGGGAAGGCCTGTAAAAAATCCCTTTCATGTGCCCGAAAATCAATACCCAGGGCTCTGGATGGCTGCTGTAAAAACAAAACAAAATCCTGTCCCCCCCCTCACACAAAAAATAATTTTATATACACACACACACGCATATACCTATATAGGGAGAGAGAGGGGAAAAAGAGCCCCGGAACAGCCACCTCTCCCTGCAAACAAATGCAGGGGGCAGTTGGTTCCTTTTGCCAAACCAGGGCAGAGGCAGTGTCAGGCTGGTGTGGAAAGAGCCCCTATTTTTACAGCTGTTGGGGTCACTTTCAGAGGAGGCAGCAATTGAGAGCTGGAGGTTTCAGCATAGTTCTGGTCAATAAAAATGGATGTGGCTTGAAAATGCCTGCACCAGTGGCAGGGAGGATGGAGGGTCAGAAGCAGTGCTTATAAGGTTAAAAAGGACTGTGTGAGTGGGAGGTTGTAGGGTTATGGGTGGAGTTATCCACTTTTTAAAAAATCACAACAGAGTAAACAAATTCAGCGTTCAGTTAATGTCAGGATGAAGGTAAGAGTGAAAGCATGTTGTGCCTCACTGTGACCAGCACTGGGCTTTTTGAAATAAAAAAAAAGAGACATTTTATTAAGCTGAATTTATTTTTCATTCTGTCCCCAAATTGTGTGAAATGATACCAGTCTAAGTTACAAGTGAACTTCACATTCACTCCTCTCTCTGCTGGATTTTAATTTCTTTAGCACAGAGGGGAGAGGGAATGATTGTTAAGTGTTTAAAAATCCATGCAAAATAAATCAGGGTGTTTCTGCCATCTACATTTCAATTCAATAACATCATTTTCATAGAGCTATTTCATTAGGATGGAATAACTCACCTGTAAGTAATTACAGCTGACTTGCTTTCTAGTAGAGACCAATACAAGTCCAGAAAGGGGATAAAGGTTAGCTCAAAGAAATACGGCAGAGGTTTGGCATGGGTATAAAAGAAAATGGTTATGTTCTCTCCTTAGAAAGCAAGTAATTTTGAGTCATCATTTAAAAGAAAACTCATAGCTGTGTCTTGAAGCTTCATTTAAATCTAGAATTTAAAACCAAAATCTAACTTGAAAGTGTTTCATCAGTAAAAGGTCTGCATCAAACAGAAAAAAAGCTCCAAATGAGTAAACAACCCAAAGTTCCTATAATAATTGTTTGAGAAATCCACCTTTCTCAGATTTCACAGAGGCTCAAGCAGTCAAATTGTTTGTTTGGTATTTGTTGTTGTAATTCTTCTTCTTGTTGAAAATATGTGTTGGCACTGAGTAACATTTGTTTGAAATTAGTTTCTCAGTGTAACACTAATTTAAGAATGAGTTTAGTGGTTCAAAAGTGCAGTACTTTGAATGAGATAATTTAAGTGGAGCTGTATATGGAAAAAAAACCATGAAGAGTATTTAAAATTATTTTTAAATCTAATACTCATGATCAGAATTAAAGAGCTTTTTTAATATATAGTTTAGTGTAAAAATCCTAGTTCAAAGTTCCTATTTAAATTCTAGTTCAAATACTTACTAACTTTGTTTAATGATTTTATTACAACAAACTCCCCAAACATTTTGTATTAATTCATACTAATGTACAACACTTATTTCTGTCCTGTCCAGAATATACGGTAGGAATTTTTAGGAAACCCCATCTTTCTTAGTAACAAATAAGATTTTAAATAGAATAACCTTTTTCATTATTAGATAATTTCAGGAAGTTCATCCTATCAACATTCTACAAGCTTTTGTACATACATTTAAAAACAAAATATCTACAAAATGAAATGCCTATCTAAAATCCCTAGGATATGCTCATCTCCAAAATTCTGTGGGTTTGTATTTTCAGCTCTTTTTGGAACAAAATTAAAAAGGTCATTTTGTTTTACCAAACAATTAAATATGCTTTCAGACAGGCAGGGAGAGGAGGGAGCTGGGCTGTGATGGATTTGAGGCATTATTTTAGGAGGGCACTACAGCTACAAAACCTACATTCTCAGTGTTTCAGGAGTGTAGTCTTTGTTTTAGTGTCAAGAAGAACATTCAGATTATTTTATTTATTTATTTTTTAAATTAAGACAATCCACGAAACTTAAGCAGAAGCAGAACGTAGGATTCAGTTCTTCCCTGCTTTCCAAATCTGTTTCTTAGCTGGTTTTGGTTGGGTTTTTTTCCCAAATAGTTAAAAACCCCTTCAACACCAACCTAAAATAAAATAAACTAAATGACTGGCAGTTCAGAGAGCATGAAAAAAAAGGATGGTTATTTCCTTCATTCACTGAATTCACCTTAACAAATTATTTTGGAATTTCATTTGTTTGAAAACAGCAGCATATTTATCTCCCAGGCATTTTAGGGCACTAATCTTTTTGACATTCAAGAAAAGCAACTGAAGAAAAACCCACCTCTTTCCCACCACCAAGCAGAATTGCCAGTTAATATAATTCCGTTAGTCCTTACCAAATGGGAGGAATCAGTGAGGTATTATGGGAGATTTATCTAAGGGTCACATCTCATTTCTGAGTTAAGAATTTGATATGAAAAGAAATAATTACAAAGGTTTTCTCTTTCTTTTGGTAGCTGTAAAATAGGTGCTAAACATGAAGATACTTCTGTCCTCGTTGAGATGTCAGAGCGGTCTCTGGGCAGAGTTAGCAGAGCTTTTTGCTTCCCTGCTAAATTTTGAAATCAGCCTCCCCTTTTCTAACTCTAAAACCCCACCAGTAAACTCTAGTACAGAGGCACTTGGTATATTTAAAAGGAGCTGATATATATATAAATGGAATTATGAAATTATGGTTTGCTTATCAAACAGTTTAGTTTAAAGGGCTCATGAAGCTTCAGCTTAAATTTGGGTGTTTTAGAGGGGTGAACATGTGGCTGTGATCTTAGCTGGACTATCTCATAAACTGTCCTTTCAAAACAAAGTAGAAAAATGCAGATAGAAATGTTCACAGCTTTGCTTGGCTTGCTACTGAATTGCAGTCTAGAACCGAACTGAAAACTCATTTCCATTGCTTTTAGCTGTTAACCAATATAACTTTGTTTTAAGCTTGCAGACTTAGTGAATGCTTCCAAAGTTAAATTTAATCTTTGTATTCCTCACTAGCACCAGTGAAGCTTAATTTTAAACAATGTTTATTAAAAACTTTGTTTCAAGATTAATTTCCCCTCGCCTTACAACTTGTGTGGTTTGCTCTTCTCACAAATCCAAAAGAATAATTATTGAAATTTTGCTGAATTGTTTTTTCTCAGGTTGTGTGCCAGTTATTCAAGTACATAAAGGATTAATGTTCAATTATATTTAAAATATCACTTATAAGTTCACACCCAGTTTCCAGGCACCTCTGGTTAACCAAGGAGAGCATTTACTTTGTGTTATAGTTTACTATTCCTCATCACTTGTAATGAAAGATGCTGAATTAGTTAAGCAAGACTTTATTGGCAAAGGAAAAATGAAAATAAATGAATTAACAAGCCCTGTGAAATGATCTTTGTAATTACAGAATTTCTTTGCTTCATATCTCATACATATTGTGCATTAAACCACAGGAAAGTGGAGAGTGCTTTAAGTGTAAAAGACCCTTTAGAAATATTTCAGTCAACACTGCTAGCTCTTGAGCATGTTTATGTGTGTCTTTCATGTCAATGGAGGAAAAATAGCAATGAAATTTTGGTGTTTATACACCTAGGAGCTGGGAAGTCCTGGTTAAATATACCAATCTGGAGCTGGAAACATTTATGTGAGAATGAGAGCTTCTTCTTGCTAATTGAAATCTGTACCAGGAGAATAACAACCCACAATAAGAACTAATTTTTCAATAAGAGCTCAAACTGGTCAAGAGCCTGTGACCAAACCCAGGGCAAATTCAGATTTGTGTGGTGCTCTGTAAACACTCTCTTACAGAATAGGAGCTTTTTCTATCGCGGAGATGGAATTCAGATTGTAGAACTTATCTGCTAAGATCAAACAGATAACAGTGGCTTTTCAAAACATTTAAAAATATTCCTTATCCACACTGTTATCTTTGTGACTAAATGATTTTAGCAAATGCTGCACGGAGTGTGACATTAGCTAACAGAGTGCAAAGGGTCCCTGTTTGTCTCAACCCTCTGAGTATTCCTTGTAGCGGGCTGAGTCCACATTTAAAACATTCAAATGCTTTTCCCCAAATGACATCAAAGACTGTTTAAATCAATATTTAGATGATCAGGGAGCAAATGTTTGAATTTGGGAAGGAAGGGGCAAATGTAGCCTGTGCGTGGTTGCTGTAGCACATCACACACGATTTGAGGTGGGCAAAGGTTGTCATATGGCAGAGCTGCTGTAGGAAGTGGAGGAAGCGACAGCAGCTGCTCAAACGGTCAGAGAGGGTTTGAAGGATTTCATGACTGGGCAATTCCACCAGGCAAATCAAAACAGGGAGGAATTAGCACTACCTTCAAGGAAGCTTAGATTTTTGTGTGGACGATATTAACAGGGAACTAGAGATTCTCAGGGCAGAATCAGTTCAGCAATTCTTCCAAATACTTGATTAATTATCACCAATGAAGAGGGGCCTTTGTGGCAGAAACCAGAGATAGCGTATTTTTTTGATCTAAGCTTAGAAGGAAACTACTTTGGTGCTGTGAACACCACCAAAATCCTTTTAAAAGTCCAGAATTTAGGAGAAATTTTCTCTGTTAAGACCTGACAGTGGAAACTTCAGTCATCATTATGTTCCAGCTCAGACAGTTTTTCTCTTTGCCATGTAAACTTTTAAGAGAATAAAGGTGTAGAACAACTGTGATTTAAACCAAAACAAAATAAAAGAAGACAGAAACAAAACAAAAAAAACCCACCACACAGTAAGAACACCTTGATAACATTTTAAACAAACTGTGAATGTTTGTTCCAAGTACGCACACAAACTTTGTTCTAACAGGGAAGACTCAAATAGAGGATCAAGTTTGTTTACTACTTTTACCTGTCTCTTGGCAGACCTACCTTGGCTCCAGCACAACCTTCAGAAGTCCATGGCATCTTAAAATCACTATTCATTAGCAGCTGGAAAAAAGTAACCAGCTTTTCTCTGCTGCTCATATAGAGGATGTGCACTCTCTACTTCACTATTTCTCATTCAAATTAAACTTTTCAATAAAAGATATCATCAAAAGAAATCCCTAAAAAGTTTAGGGTCATTATGTGACAGGTTATTTGTTTTTATTAAGGGTTTGTTAAACTATCCTGATCCAAATAACAATCAAGATAACATCTCTTTAAGCTACATTAATTCAGACTCCCAAAGTCCAACATGTATATGGCAAAGTGTGCAAATTAATAGCTAAAAGATTTTGTGCACTTAAACCACACTTTGAAACAACAGACCATTCCAAAGAGATTGTACACTCTCATCTCATTTAACTGAAATTAATCAAAATTAAACAAATTCTCAAAATGTCAGAAGCGATTCTAAAAAAATAATGTGCATTGCAAACCCCGCCACCTAAACAGCCATTACGTTTAAAGGAAATCTGTGATCTGCAACTAATTAGGAGCAAAATGGTTGTAAAATATTTAATTTGTGAGTAGCATTTGAAATTCAGTAACAGCTATAACAAAATGGGTAAGTAAATGACATTAATCACTCCTGATACTAAATTATCCCTATTTTGCTTCTAGGACAGGAATCAGAATGTTATCTATTAGTTAAACACACCCATAACCCAATGAGAGCCTAGGAGGCCCTTTAGCTGAAGGGGATTCCAGCATCCTTGTAGTTCCTTTATTTTGGGTACTTTTTAGAGGTCATATATCTGTTTTAAAGAGTGATCTCTTGATTTTTCAGTAGAGGTAGTGAGCATTGTTTTCCTGATAAGAACTATTTCAGATAGGTAGAGCAATATTTCCTGCAGTGGAGACTAAACACTAAGCTCATCTGAAATGACTTCAACAACCAAAGGAAAATACTGCTCTCCAGCCTGTGATACCTTTTTCTTCCTTTTTGGTTTTGTTTCAAAGAATAATATTTGGAGGTTGTACTAAATAATGCAACAAAATCTACATGGTTATTTCCACAGTGAAGTTGTTGTTTCCCTCGAAATGTGGTATCTTCTTTGGCTTTAATAAATTAATGGCAAGTGCAGCAAGTGGGTGCAAGTGCTTCACTCCTCCATCCCAAAACACTCCTGTGTGGTGTCTCCTGCATGATCTAAATGACAGAGACATATGGTCTCACTTTCACGTTTTCCAGTTTTTTACACCCTCTGGCTGTCCATTCCCATTTCTCATTTCATGAAAAGAAAAATTGTATTTTTATATATATATTTTTAAAAGAAAATAGACACATTTTTAAAGCTCATTTTAATTCACGGACATCCCAGATTAGATTCAGCTTCTCAAGATGAATTATTTCCTGCTTTTCTTTTTTGTAAATATCTTCCACCACCAACCACCTTCTGCAGATAAAACTTTACCAATTAGTCATTTACAGACATAAACTCACAAGGCAAAAAACAGCCTTTGCAGCTCTAGGCCTCTTTGATGATGATGATGTTTACAAATGCTTTCACTGCTGGGCTAGTAATGTGCACTTTGCCATTAGCTCTCTGAAACTGTTCGACACACAAAATGTGCCTTTCAGCAAGGCAGATGGTAAGAAAGATTGTTCCTTTCATTATATGCTGGACACTTATAAAATAAATAATGGCTGGGGTGAACATACCGATTTCTTCAGACTGCAGAAAGCTGTCTTGTTGTTCAAAATTATTTCACTGGCTGAACAGGTCACTCACAAAATTATCTGTCCTGGTGAGATTTCCACTGTTGCCATGTTGCCACTGTGCTTCCCAGCAGCAGACAGGGTGGGGGCTTCTGGTGCCAGGTGCTTGACATGCTCATTGTAAGGCAACCCTTGTATATGAGATGTGATTGAAGTCCTTCTTTACTGTGGTTTTTTCAGTTCCTATGAAAATTTGCAGTTCCCTCCTTAAGATGTCAAGTGCATCAGGACATGCTAGTTCCCAACAGCACTGTCATACACAACAGAACAGAAGTTCTACATTTGATGGGGATACAGGAGCTGAAAAGTGTTGTCAGACAACAGAGACATGAATAATCTGCACTGAACAGAAGCAGAAGTGGGTTCCTGAACTGTGTGTCTCTCAGGAAGGGTAAGTGAGAGAAATGTCAGAGCCCAAGCAGCTTGCACTCATTTAGGAGAGGAATAGCTGTTCTGATAAAGCGGAGAGTGGGCAAAGTTTATCCTGTACAAGCACCACTGGGCTTTTTGAGCCCTTTTACTGCTGCAGGCCCTGGTGGAACAGCCGAGTGTTCATTTGGAGAAGCGAACATGAAGTATGTCAGCTCAGCTGCTCTGTGCCACAGCATTCTCCTGTGCTCTGGTTTTCCTTGGAGTGTTGGCTGGGACCAACCCTTCCTGCCCCTGTGACTTCTTTAAAGCTCAGGCAAGGAGTTGGTCCCAGCACAACCAGTTTTTGCTTTGCAGGTGACCATGACAACACATTGAGAGCAGGCAGCATATTTAGCTTCCCATCTGAATACTGGACACTGACAGAAATCTGGGGGTTGGAAAGTTGAATCAGCTGCTCTCTCCATTCCCTTCCTCACCATGCTCTGTGTGGTCCACAGGAACCTCTGAGCACCAGCTGAGTTTTGACTTTGCTTGAATATCTACCAAAATACTTTAATAGCTAACTATGCTATTTCAAGAAAGAGAAAGTAATTAGAAGGAATGAAATTGAGCCTTTGACTATGTGATGCAGAACTCTCTCTGTTAGATTTCTAATCACTAAACTAAAAGGAAAGCTGGAGATACAGTGATCAATTGTAAGAATGGAACTAAATCTAGGGGAGGTAAGAGAAGAGAACAAATGATCAGAAAGGAGGGATGGAAGCATTCTCCAGACCAACCTAAAAACTTTCACACAATGACATAGAAAATAAAGACTTCAGATGTCTCCGGACAGGGAAGGAAAAGGTTTCTAAAATTGTTCTGCTAGGAAAGGGAAAAGAACTTGCGTACTCCTTTGTAAAGAAGCTCCATTTGTCTTTTTCTGTGCTGTACAGCCATCACTGGCACTTTGGACCTGGCTCATCTGGGTAGAAAGGTTCTGAGGGGAATGTTTCCACATCTGTCCTTCTGCCCCTCCCTCCATCTCCCCGTGGAGGGACATCCCTATTGTGACGTGACTACAACTTGGTCATGCATGATCATGAATGTTCAGATGTAAAAAGAGAAAATGCTCTGAGTAATACTGGGTTCCTGTGAGTCTGTCACTGGGACATTTGCTTCCTTCTTGGAGGATAAAACCACAGACACATCTTATCCGGGTCTGTCCTGTACTTATATGTTCCTGGGAAAAGCAAACATCTTGATCTCTACTCATCATGTCTGTGCCAGCTTGTTAGCTGTGTGAGGGGCACACAGCTCACCTGGGAGAAGATGAGAAAAGGAGCTGAAGTTTTGATTATGAATCTTATAAACTGCATTTTGGTCAACAGAAAAATGAATGAGAGGATCCTCAGAACACAGATCTGTTTAAATACATGTTCTTAGCACTTGACACTGAGATTGCCAATGATCACAGTACCCTGATGCTTTCCTAATCTGGCGTGTCCGTAGTCCATGCTTCTTGGATTTCAGTTATATCCTTTTGTCTCAAGCTTGCGGCTAACTCAGGACAGGAGTCCCGTGGCTGAATTCCCAGAGAAACACGTCTCTAGAATTTGACTGAGACACCCTCTCCTGTGGGGAAAGTGACTGTGGGATTCTGAATTGAGCCCAAGGCTGGACAAAAATGTGGTCTAGCCTATTGACAGGTTTTCGCTTGCCTTTTCTTCCTTGACATCATTTCCCAAAACCTCATTGGAGTTAAATAATAAAACATTTCATTTTTATGAAGAGTCTGATACTATTTCCACTGATGAACATCTGTGCAGTGGGACTCTGGATCAGAACTGCTGCTGAGTTTTCTGAGTACTACTGATACGAGTGACAGATATTTGCTACTCCTTGGGAACACCTGCATGGTTTCTGTGATATCCGATCATCAGAGGAACTTGGGCCACAGTACCCCAAAAGACTAATCTACTTAGGTTTGTCCTAAATCAAGAGACTGTTTTATTTTAATATTCTCATAGAAACTGAGGATGAAGAAACCTCTCTCCATCCCTGTAGTCATATTTCAGCTATTACAGGGACATCCTCTGCACTGGAAGATGGAGTTTGCTTTTCAGAAATCTTTCAGCAGCAGATTGGCATTATGAATTGAAAGTGAGGATTGCAGAAGCCAAGTTTCATTTCCCATACTCTGCATAAGTAATGCCAGATCTGGGAACTGACCAGGTTTAGCAATACTGTCCAATGTAGAGGAGTTTCAAGCCTACTGCCTGTGTACCAGCTCAATGCTTTTCTGTACAGGTTTGTTTTATACACTGTGTTTAGAAACGGTTCATTTGTCATGTTTTAAGAAGACACAGAGTATCACTGTTTCCAACTCTTTGAACATGGAAGGCTGATTAATTTCTAATTTGGACACTTAATTAAGATTAAGAGCTTGGAACAGTTTCCAGCTGAAAGCAGTGAGACTTTAGCTGTTGATTTTGGATGCAGGTAGAATTACACTGTCAGGCTATGCCTGTGCAGCACAAAAAGTACACCGGAGTGCTAAAGAAACAGATTTTCTGCTGAAGTCCAGAACAGAGGTCTGGAGAGCTTCCAGCTCCTACCCAGCCAACAGTATCTCCTGTTGAAATCATTGATATGGATCGGTGTGAGGATTGGAACTGCACTTTTGCACAAAACAGTTGTCGTTGAGGAGGCTTCCTGTGTGTCTCAAAGGAGAGTGTCTATTCAAACACTGTCCTCAGGGCTGGCTACAAGATGATTCTTTTTTTCTGGCAAGACAAGAGACCAAGACATTGGTGCCCTGTTCCAGGTGGCCAGAGTAGGGCAACCTAGGATGAAAAAGAAAGGACAGAGAGATTTGGATCATATTTTGCCAACACAAAGATGGCACTCAGTGGCCACAGAATCATGCCACATTTTGAAGCAGTGTCTTGCTGTTCCCTGTGCTCTCAAGCGGAGAAGAGACACCCTACTCTCATCCTACAGAGGAAGAGGTCCACTCTTGCTCTCTGCCACTGTTAACCCTTCAGACCAGAAGTAATTTCGTTTGAGGACATAAAGACAACTCCCTATGTGTCCCTCACTTGCACAGCTCCCAGAATTCAGGTGTGGGGAGGGAGCAGCAGTGGGGCAGCCAGGGCTGTACTTGAGGAGGGGACGAACTAAGCAGCCCTGCCCCTGCAGAGAGCTGCGCTGACAGGCAGAAGCTTCTTGTGGCAGAGACCATTCATTCACACAGGCTAGCCCAGGAGCAAGTACATGAAAATCAAAAAAATTTGATTGGTCAGGAATTCCATATATTCCCTTTTCTCTTTCCAGTAAGCTGTGTTGTGCCTTATTTTGCCTATGCTTTAGGATCCCTTGGTGTTAGTGAGCTATTCATTACAGCAAACAAAGCCCCTTAGCACTTATCCAGATGCACGGAGCCTCCCATTATAGGAACTCCTTCCCAGAAAGCCCCACTGCACTGGGGGTTCGGTTTTAAGTTTGGCAGGTCCAGGCCAGCTGTCTTTATTTTGACTGTTCCCTGCTGCAGGTTCCTCTCTGCTTGCTGGTGAGTGAGTGAGTACCTTTAGCCTGTGTTATTTCTCTGTGTTTCTTTTTTTTAGCTGTTGGTATCCAAGGTTCTCAAAACACATGGACTCTGCAATAATAGACACAGACACCATGTTGCTCAGAGTAGCCGATTACAGTTGTAAATCTCAAGGCATCTTATGAAGGTGATTGTTGTATCTCTTTTACAAGTGCTGTTTCTACAGCAGAGAAGTGAAGTTGCCTGCCCTCAGACACAGAACTCATCTGGGATAGAACACAGATTCTGGAGTGTGGATCTCAACTGCACTTGCTCTGTTTGCTTCCTTGGCCTTGTTGTGTTGTGCTTATGCATGGAAGCACATGAACAGGATCCTTGGAGTGAGGCAGGATTGCAAACACCCCCACACCTACAGATGGAACTTGAGTACATTCTCTTTCAGAGTAGTGATTGGTACAAAGTTCAGATATGCTTGTAAGGAAAGCCCTGTGTGTTCATTTGTGCCAAGTAGTTTTGTTGTTTTCTCTTCTCCCCTGAAGTGTTCATTCTCTCAACTCTGAACATCACCATAGACCTTACTGTTGTAATTGCTCTGTTTCTTCCTTGTGTTGCTCTAAATTTAGTTTTCAGATGACAGTGTGTATTGGATAAATGAGAAATTGTTGTACATATCCAGGGTCTTGTTTTAAAATATCAGATGGAGTAACGGTACCCAGATGAAAAGTAACAGGACTTTGCTGTGATTTTTTGATCATTTTCCTTTGAAAGAAAGGTTTTCCAAGCCCATCAGCACTTGTGAGCTGCAAGAGGAAATGATCAAATGACAATGTATGCTCAGGAAAACAGCTGCTCTTGCTATAGCCAAGACTCAAAATCTGTTTTACTGTAAAATTTCATTGGTGTCAACTGGAATTTTGCCTGATTAAGGTGCTCGAGATTTTTCTTCAAGTAACTTTACAGTTACTCAACATGGAGAATTGGGAATCACATGACATTCCTGACACAATATTATGTTTCCATTCTTGCTGCACGAACATACTTATCTGAAGAGTAAGTAGATCTTGCACTTAAAAAGTGCATGCTCATGCTGAAGGCAGACAAAGACCTTGGAGCTGTTGTGCTATTGGAACTTCATCTATTTATTCAACTGTCCACCATGGCAGGAATTTTTCTGTTAAATATGTAATTCCCCACTTTTTTTCCTTAAACAAGAGAACCAGAGGGTGAAAGGGTTGAAGATTAAAATGTAAACAGCAAAATTTATTATAATTACAAGAGTGTTTCAAATTATTTCCTTAAACTGCAACATAATTTACCTCTAGTCAAGGTCTCTATTGGTGGTGAAAGAGGAAACTGCTTGACCTTGGGGTGACCTCTGGCCCCCGGGGGTCAGCGCCCAAGGAATGTGCAGATGTCACGGTTCATAAGCAAGGACAGAAACTCTCAGGTTTCCCAGGCAGAGAGGCGCCAGTTCAGGGATGGGGCCAACATGTGCACCTCCCTTTGAACCGGCCACTCATACCTGCAACCCCATCGACAGCAAGCACACACTGGGCTGGAGATGGGAAAGGTTCAGGGCTGCCCTGGATAGAGGCTTGTGCCAGCAATGGGCAGAAGCAGCAGAACATAATGGAGGAAAAGATAAAATTTTCCTAAAGAGGATCAGCATCTGCACCACTTTTTTGTAGTATTCAAGGAATGCTGCAGGCAAATGTGACCTGCAGTGCAGATCCATGTGCAGATCCTGGCAAGGAGCATTTAGAGGGGCTTAGGCTGCAACCAACAGATGCAGCTCATTGCTGTTGTGAAAACAACTGTCCTAAACTCTTAAAAATACAGAGAAAGGAGAGAGAAATAGAAGGATTTGCTGCCTATATACTACATTAAAAAAAGCCTTATGGGCTGAATTGGTAAAGTGTAAATTGTGGCTGTGACTTTTGCAAAACCTGCAGAGATCCTCTTAGTAACCCTGAGAGTCTGGAGTCAGTCGTGTGCTGCTGGATACCTTCTCTCTGCCCCAGAAAAAGCCATTTGTGCTGTCAACCCATGTTCTCTGAGCAACAACACAAAAAAAGCCCAACAGAAAAACATTCACACCTAAAAAAACCCCAAACCAACAAAACAAAAACCCCAAAACAAAACCACAACACCTTTATAAAATTAGTCTTAATAACACAAATGAACAAGGAAAGTAGATTTAAGCTAAAACAAATTGTGTGTTAAATATTAAGCTCAGGGAGATAAAATTATTCCAGCAATAATATTCAAAGAAGAAATGGGATGAGGGGAGAAACAAATGCAAGCTTTATTTTAATATTTAAATCATACCTTATATATCAAAATAAAATTTATATTCAAGGAAGTTGTGAACCCAGAGTTCCTTTCAACTTCACAGCCTACAAACCACAAGTTGTGCTAAGCATGATCAAAGTACTTCACAATTACTTAGGGTTTAAATCACTATAATTGTCAGCCTAGCCTGTAATCAGAGAAACATTGTTTTGAAGCAGCAGCAAACTTGCCCTGGTTGTAATCTGGGGAAAATTCAAGAAAAATCTTGGGATCTGGTTGGTTAACTGTAGCCCAGTGCTTGGGGACAGAGTTGTGTTAAACACGTGGGATATCAGAGAGGCTGTCCTGGCATCATAAGATGCCACCCTGCATATGTTGCTGCTGCAAAGCCCTCTCTAACTGCTGCTGCTCCACTCAGCTCTCTGGGGATGAGTGGGCAGGACATCAGAGAGTCTTTGTAAAAATGTAGTTCGTGAGGTGCTGTAAAAATCACGTGCTCCAGGTGATCCTGGGAGGTGCTTGGTATATTCGTTGTGGTAGGAATAGGCAGCCAGTGGAATGAGCAGCACAGAATTCTTGGATGGAGGAGGCTGCAGGAGTGCCAAGAATGACTGCAATGTGAGTGCAAGCCTGCTTGAGCATTGCTCTTTTAATAAAACTGGCAGCATGTTATCTGGAAGCTGTGATGGGTTTCCTAACAGATTCCTTGGAAGTTTCAGGTTGGAGAACCCTTCCAGAGGCTTTGCCAGCACAACTGAATAGAGGATGAGCTCAAATGCTTTTGTAATTAGGAAGAGAGTATTTCTTGCAGTTAAAAAGATCTTCCAGGAGTACAGGAAATAAGGACTGTCTTGGAAAAATCATGCTTTCTAGACCTTAAAAGGATAAAGGTAGCTTTAATCTGGACTTTGCTATGGAGAAACTGGAGGAAATTTCCCCACTGGAAGCCTTGAAAAGAGAATTTGCTCGGCAGTACAAATGAATAAAACAACAAAGCTTTGTGCCTGAGGATCTCAAAGTGTTTTCTGCCCTGCACCAGGAAATGTAATACCTCCTGGGAGCTGCGCTAAATTGGAAACAGGGACTTTCTCAAAGCTCACTCAACTCTGCTCTGGCTCAGCAGAGCCATGCTTCCACCAGCCTTGGTGGAAAAGACAAGTGATGTTTTGACAACTTGAGTCTTCAGTCATGACTTTTCTATAGGGATGCAGAAGATTAGCAGGCAGCGTAGATTTAGTGAAGATGCAGTTAAGAGAAGAGAATTAAATTTGCCACCTTGCATGCAGCCAATCCAGAGACTTTCTCTGGGCTCAGAATGACAGAAAAATCACCACCTTCTTTACAGTGACTCTTATGGCTTGCAGAAAAACGGGGGTAGTGTTAGGATGGCCATGAGGGAATGGACTCGTTGGGGAGGCTCTGCTGGCAGTTTCTCCTGCTCTGTTTCAGAAAAAAGGAAGAACTGAATGAAGCTCAAACCCCAATTTAGTTTGTATGAATCATCTCAGCTTCTGTCTCCTCTAGTCACCAAAGAGGTATTAGGGAAGAGATGACTAAAAATGGAACAATGAGCAGGTGAAAGTGAGGGCAATAATTAGAGGAAGAGATGAGGTTTGTAAGAAGCCACCAGGTCTTCATCTGGGGAAGGGAAATCATTTCCCAAGAACCCATTTGGGTACAGGTAGTGCTGGACTGAGAGAGGCCTGGACCTGACTGCTGGGAAGGAGGGGATAGTAACAAAGCAGAGGAGCTCATGGGGAAAGGTGTGCTGTGCTCCTCTAGTTGAGAGTAAATGGATTGTAGATGTCTTTTTGGTCTATTTTCACAAAATAACTTATTGAATTATTTATTTGGATAAGTCACAATTAGAGTAAGTAAAAGCCAGTAACTCAGGTGTCATCAGGCACTGGGCATGGTCACGTGGTTGTGGTCCCACTGAATTCCACAGAGCCCCGAGCAGATGCTCTGCTGGCTTTGCATATCTGACATGGCACCAAGGAAAAGGCACAGACAGGTGATGCCTGATCTGCTGTAAAACATCTTAACACGAGCACTGCCCTAGCAAACTGTTATCAATTATGAACTCATAGATTGGATTTATATCCAAGCAGTGATTTTTATCAGATTATGGCTTTTCTGATTCAATGATTAAAACCTCCCAACTAGTTTTCCTCTTTATTATTGACTTATCTAAGGACGGAGCAGTTCTTTTGGCTTTGCTTTCTGTGTCCAGAGGTACAGCACATCACAGTAGTTCTCTGTCATGGAGATGGTACGAGGTGCTACCAGCTAAGGTGGGATACCATGGCTCATTACCACAGAGCTCTGGTTTATTTTCTTGTGAAGAGCATTTATGCTCTTGCCCAGTTTTGACTAGTCACATTAACCAGTGCAATTGTGAGCAGTTCCAGTAAGGCGTCAGGGGTGCACATGTTTGTCTTCAGCCTCTGATTGTGCAGCTTTTGTGGTGCGTCTAATGCATACCTGCAAATTTTTCCATACATGATGCAGCCCACACTGTTCAATAAAAGATGGTCTATAAAACTGATGGGTGGGACTAACAAAGAAGGAAGAACTGAACCAAGACTGATTCTGTGATTTTTTTTTTTTTGTTTCCCCTTTTCATGAGTGGGTGAGCATCAGACGGAAAGAAGGACAGTCTTTGGGAATTGGTGATGGAAAGATTCTCCCATTGACTGGCTTGACCCAAGAAACAATATTCACATGGATCCATGAAAAGTTGAGGAAACAGAGAGAGACAAGTGATAGTAGAGCTACACCCAACCCTAGAGGGGTTTTGCAGCAGCAAAAGCCAGATGTGGAAATTGTTCCCTGAGCAGACAGGACCCAGAGTTATTTCTTTAGCTTTGTTTTGGCTCTTCTAAGATTTTCTTGCTGTCGGGAGGAACTGGGTGAAAAGGGTGGGGAGAGGGGGGCTTTGTGCCATTCTTCCACTTAAGTGTAGAGAACAGAGAGCAGAAGGTGCGGTGAGAAGCCTTTTAAAGTGGTGGTAGATGTGTGAGGTCTGATTCTGTTTTCAAAAACGTATCTGTTAGATGTAAGTGCATGGGAGGTCATTAGAGCTCTGCCTTTCACGGGGTGAGGCAGGAGGGAGCTGGGCTGCGGAGTGGGCAGGCAGGAGCATCGCTGCTGGGAGCGAGAGCCACCATGTGATCAGCAGGCTCCAGCAGTGGGGACCAGGGGGAAAAAGGTTGGATTTCCCTCTCCTCAGCTGAAGGCATTGCTAGCCACAGCCAGGTGCTTATCACCAGCCTGTGATTGTACCAGGAGTTATTCTGGAAATGAGTATGGCTAGCTGGCAGTGCTTTAAATAGAGTAGTGCCTATCTTTGGTGGTCACCCAATATCTTGTTATTTACTGGATCTGAAAATGAACTGTGTTTTCCTGGAGCAGAGAATCTAGCTTGTAGGAAAAGGCACGTATTTCCAAATTGCTTTCCATGTGGTAGATACCTCTGGTTCATCTAACAGCCCTTGCTACTCCTCTAATCCTTCTCAAATCCCTGCTTACCTTCCACAGATGGGGACTGGGAGCTTGCCATGTACCTTTTTAGTAAATAAGGAAAAAAAATTAGTTCTTGTATGTAAAGTTATTTCTGAGGGAGAGACAGATGTAACAGACTGTGTGATAATTTTCTGAGTTTATGGGAATAGGTATCCTCTCAGAAAAAAAGAATGGTGTGATATTCACCCTGCACAGATACAGTGTGTTTCCAATAATGATGCTACTCACTGATATTAAGATTCTTGTTGCATCTGAACTAATCCACAATATGACTGTGATGGATCACAAGTGAAAATATAAAGGCATAGATATGAAAGGGGAGATGTGATAGAGTCTCAATTTAAGGTTGGCCATGGGGTGCATGTGACATTCTTGTAAGTAAACTGACAGTGTCCAGGTTTATAATAGCTAAACTCCTCAGTTTCCTTTATGTAAACATTTCACTCTAATGGAACATTATACCCAGGACCATGCCTCAGCAGACATACATGTATATGAATTGCATAAAGATAGAGCAATAGATAAATAGATATCTGGGTTTAATAAACATGTTCTAACACTAATAGGCTGGTGAAGTCTTACAGAGAGGGAGAGAGAGGCTGAAGGAGAATACAAAATACTGCAGAGAGTTTACAGACTGGCACAACTGGAAGCACTCACCATCAAAAGAATGAGGAGAGGGAAAGGCCAAGTTGGATCAGACATATTCTATGCTTATTAGTGTTCTCCCATCTTGTAGCAAGGGGTGGTGAACAAGCCAGTGGGGTGGGTGACTGCTATTTCTTCAGAGGGGGAATCATCCTCGTCCAAATTGAACAGTTTCATTTCTGAGCTATGGAAGATTCAGACACATTTTTTCCAAAGCCAGAGGATCTCTAGGAGTCTGTATTCCTTGAAAGTCAGGTAAGTGTTTTTCAAATTTTGCTTTGGCTTCTCTTGGAAGCAAAATTGTTTTTTCCAGTAGGGACAGATTTCTTCAGATAGGTCATTCTCCTGTATACATTTCTAGACATTTTCCCTTGTCTTTCACCAAAAAAGGAGAAAAAAGTGACAAACAGGATTCTCAATTCCCTATTCCCTCCCAGACAAATCTCTCTTCCAGTTCTTCGTCTGGGAACCAAAATCCTGTGACAATGTCAGCTCTTTACTGAACTTGTTGAAACTGTGCCACTTGACAGGATATGGTCTTGATGGCCAGCGTGGAAACAGGAGGATTCTGCATCTGAGAGCCTGTGTAGGAGGCTTCAGTTATTTTCAATGGCTTCAGAATTCAAGGTGAGAAGAAGGAAGAACTTTATGACAGTAAATGAGCAACAAATCAAACAAAAAAAGAGGGAAAAATAATTTCCAAGTTCCAGCTTACCCACTTGGGTCTGTCTTTTAAACGAGCATTTTCTGTACCCAAGTAAGATCAATGCAACTATTGCCTTAGCCCAGACACCCTTTCCCCCTTGTTTTCACAGCACTTGGGTTTATTTTACTTCCCTCTGCTTGGCTCCGTGCCATTTCACTGGCTTTCACCTTGGCTGCATATACCAGGGAAAAGCTGCTCACTGCTCTCTCCATGGTGTGCCCAGTGAAGCCCACTCTTCCCAAATGGCTCGAGCCTTTGATTCCTCCTGCCACCTGCATTTTGGGGAGCCAGCAGCTCCCGAAGCAAGTTGCCTTTTTAGCTGGCTTGAATTACTGTTCTGAGCTAGACCAAAGAATGTATTTGTCTCCTTTGCAAAGAGGAAGCAGTAAAACAAGGGGACTGCCCAGGATAGGGAGGTGGAGAGCAGCACCAGTGGAGCCCCACACGTGCGCGGGCATGGCGTACTCTCCCACCAGGGATCTGGCAATCTTGCATGCATGAATTGCCTTGCAACAGCCACTCGGCTGTCATTCTGTCAGGCCCATTTACAAATCGCATAACAGGTTTAATTTTGAAATCTCTCTCTCCTCCCCCTCTCCTCCTTATTTTTGCTAAAATGGATTTACAATGTAAGTATTTTAAAAAGGAATAATTATCTCTACGAGCAACAGCAGCACAATTCCTGCAGCAGTGGGGTGGGCTACCAGCAGAGGAAATGAGCTCTAAGTCTGAAATCTACTTTTATACATGTGTACATACTTACAAAGAGACAGGTATTTGCAAATACCTATAAAATATTTGATGGATATGGATATGACATGATTTTTAAATTCTGTGGATATAGATCAGACATGCAACATCTGATTTCAGCTTTTGCTCTTTTTGTGCTAAATGCCACATTTTAAAATAAGTCTCCAACCATACCACTGTGTGCATTTAATATCTGAAGTGATATTCATCGAGAAATTGGTTACTAAAACCTTAGAAATTATTTCCAAAGCATTATAGTCCAATTTATATTTTTAAAAGGGCAGCCTGTTCACACTTCCAAAGTGCAGGAGACCCTGCTTTATGCAGTAGTGGACACGAAGCTGAAGCTTTTTCTATAGTCTCTGTCCATTTCTCTCAGTGAATTGAATCCAGTCAAGGGTCAAACTGGCCAGAGGCACTTTTATTGTCATGGTAACCATGACTTAATCAAACAATCCTGAGATTCCAGGTTTGTGGGAACAGGCAAAGATCTGAAGAGACTGGAATGAATCAATCAAAGGGGGCAGGGAAGAAAATCCTAAGATATATGACTTATCCTTCCAAATCTATTACTCTGTCCTTAAACACACAAGAATTATGCCTTGGACAAAACCTCTTTTCAGACCAAATACCTCTGATTTTTGTTTTCTTGTCCTTTGCATCAGATTTCCTAACATACCTCTGTCCCACAGCAATCAACCTCAGCCCAGATTTAACCAACAAGAGGAAAAGAGGGGAAACAAGAATTTAGGAAAGATGAAGATTATTTTGTAAAAAACTACTTAAAAAAAAAACCCCAAAGAACAAAGAGGAAAACCAAGGCAAAATGCCACCAAACCACCTTCGATTTGAAAACCTATTAAGGCTTGTTAGTAGTGATCTAATGCAACTTTACAAGCAATTAATGCATTTTTAAGGTTTTTCTCCTTTCTGGGCAGCAGCTGTGTCTTCTTGGGATGCCAGAGCTGTGGGGCTTGCTTGTGTCTCAAGCACTGGAGCATCCAGTGGTGCCAAGTTCAGGCAGCCTCTGCTCTTTGCTGAGAGTCTGGCAACTCCAGGGCTCTCTAGAGGCATCTGGAGGGTGCTGGGGGCTGGTTAACCTGGGACTTGGCTGGGACTGAGGCTGCCCTAAGTCTGTTTGCACATCTTTGCTTTTATTCCAGAAGCAATTTGCTTATGTCTCAACTCCTGTATGTGCTTGTGAGTTCTGGCTGCATTGCTTGGTTGGAGGAAGAGGCAGATGTGTGGCCTCTGCCCCGCCACCTTACTAATGGGGGCATGTCTTGTGGGTTTTTGGAACCTGACAGCAGCCTATGTCCACATGCCATTAAGCCTCTCCTAATAATTTCTGTTTTGGTTTCTAGCATAGTTAATCTCTTGTTTTGGCTTCCTCTGCCCTGAGAAGTCATAAATGGTAAAATCATGGGGGTATGAGAGGAGTAGGAGACACTTTGCTGAAGTGTTGGTGGTGGTATGTTTACCTTGTTATAACCGGTTAAGTGGAAATACCACGTTCTTTTCCAGTGCTGGAGAAGAATTAGCTAAGAACCTGAATATATTGGCTCTTGGAGGCTTTCCTGAAATTGAGTGTGTGGGGTGGGGGTTGGTTGGGCAGTGTGTGTGCTCATTTACACAGTTCATGATACACAGTCACAGAAACATGGGGAAGCTGTTGGCTGCTGTGCCATCCAGGAAAAATGGTTTTGTACTGTCACACAGAGGTGTTCACCTCCCCAGCCTGCCCTCACATGCAAGGCAGGCTACTTTGTGGTGACTACCCTCTCCGAGGAGATTGCAGCTGAAAATCTGCTGTATCCATGTTATGACTGAAAATCTGCTGTATCCAGGTTGTGACTTGCAAATGCCAAACCTAAGAACTGCAATGACAATCAGAGTATGAAACAAACTCATTGATTGTTGTTTTTAATGTAGAGGTGTACTTGCCAGAAAATGTCCTCTCAATGGGCTCAGCAAACAGAATCTAATGGGTGAACTGTCCAGAAAGCAAGCTCCTTCCTTGCTGCTGGATGATTCGGGTGTCACCTACAGAGATAGATGTTGGTGGGTAAAATATGCACAAAAAAAATGCATAATAGAGTTTAGCAGATGGAGACAATTCCATGGATACTGCCAGGATACTGGCAGGACAGAAGATTAGTTACTGAAGCCTGAACATCAGACAGGAAAATAAATAGTTGAGGAGGTCTGGAAAAAAAGGAACACTGATCTGTGTCCAGGGAGGATGTGATTTTCAAGTATAAGAAGAAAAAGGTCCCCTTTTAGCTTGGCTGTGAGAAGGCCACTGCTACCTCTGATAGTGCTTATGGGAAGGAGACATTTCAAGCCACATGGAAGGAATGGAAAAGCAATTCAATGTAGAAAAATAACAAAGTTTAGAAAACAATAGGAAGGGAGAGGCAGAAGGCTGATTATGTCAGGAGAGCCTTTTCTGAGGTCTGGAAATATAGGAACAAACAAAGGAAACAGAAAATAATAGTGGAGATGAAATGGGAGAGAAGTACAAATCAAAAATGGGAATAGAGCAACTACATGAGCAAAGAGAAAGTGACACATCTGATGTGGGCTTTCTTAATAGCAGAATGAGAAGAAAGTTTAAGAGGAAGAAAGGCTGTGCAGAGCCTGCTCTGAGAATGAACAGGTTCTGTGGTTAGAGATACTGCGATCAGCATGTCTATATTGAGGAGAGTTATGATAGTTTTTGATAGAGAAAGGCTTTTCTTCATTTCTTGTCCAGTGTCTCAAATAATCTTTAAGACCAGGGCAAAGTGCAGCACAGATAGAGATGTATTGCTGCCTCCTGCAGCAGTGTTGAGCACCCTTTCTATCAGGACTATGAGGAGCAGCAGACACTGAGATCCAATGGAAAAGAAGCGTCAAATATTCTCTGCCCTTAATCTGTTGATCTCCTCAGGACAAGACTGAGGGAATTGGTGAGTTGAGGGACCATGGCCAGGTTATATATGAGGCCAGCACTGCACATGACCTGAGCTGAAATGAAATGCAAGTCTGGTAGGTAAAAGATCCTGTAAAATTCCTTCCCCTCTGCAAAAATACCCTCCATGTTAGCTTTAACACTTAAGTACCATGGTTCCTGAATGCTACCTTAAAAGGTTAAAGCATTTAAACTATAGGAACAGCCAGGGGCAAAAAGAGGCCCATTTCAATTTGATATGTTGAGGTCCTGCAAAAAGCCAGACTGGGGGGTCTCTGAGCTCTTTGTCCTTTCCTCCTGAACCTGAGATGGCCCCGAGGCCCAGGCTGAGCTGTGTTTCACTATCCTTCTTCCTTTCTCTCCCTACGTTGAAGTAAATCAGCCATTTCCAAAGGGCTCAAGCAGGGGAGGAAGTTCTCCATCCCTGACTTGCCTGCTGCACAGGGCAGCTTTGCGGGAAGGAACTGAAAGCAGATCAGGAAAGACTGGTGCATGAAGAGAAGAGCCACACTTCTCCCAAGGGTTCAAAGCTTGGTTGGGACAAGCAACATCCCTCTGCCACTATAAGCACTGCCAGGCACGGGTGGAACTGGTTCCAGTCACCATCACTGTCTTCTCAGGGGGAGCTCATCTACCTTTCATAATAGGTCACAGGATACCTGCCTTCCCTGGAGGGATCAGGATCTGTCTCAGCACACAGTGATCAACAAACGAGTTGTTTTGTTTGGGTTTTTTTTCCTATTTCCTGACCTTTATCTTGTCCATGTGCTTTGAGGCAGGTGCAGGCCTGGCTCTTGCTGTTTTACACTCAGGGCAGAGCCCGGCCCGGCAGGGCAGAGCCCGGCAGGGCAGGGCAGGGCAGGGTAGGGTAGGGTAGGGTAGGGTAGGGTAGGGTAGGGCAGGGCTGGGCAGGGCAGGGCAGCCTCTCGGTGTCACTGCAGCACCAACCGCAGGACGGTCCCGCTGCACCGCGGCTCTTTGGCTCTCAGAGACAGGAGAACATCCTGTGGACTTTACCCTACCCTGTAATCCAAAGAGTACTCCTCAGTTTACTCTAACCTAAGCCTTCCTGCAAGCTGCTGCCTTTTACAGCGTTATCTGCTGTGATAGCCGTGGTATTAATAGCAGGAACCTTCCTTGCAAGGAGCCGGCTGCAGCTACAGCACGGCTCCCCCTGCACTCCTTGCCTGCACTGCTATCTCTGTGCAAGGAAACACTTCCAGCTTTACTCCACCCGTTACAATTAATGGAGATCTCCATCCATTTATCCCGCCTCAGCATAAACAGTCCTATCTGGAGGTGGTGCCTGCTGTCAGCTCCCACCCTTTAAAACGGCTCTGGAACTTCCTTGTGCTCAGAGAAGTGACTGAAGGTCTCCAGCATTTTCCAGGTGAGAGCAAGGCTGAAGGTGACTACTGGGGAATAGAAGTGTAAAATCTTCTTCCTGGGAGCCCTGCCACAGAAAGGTCTTCTACTGTTGTGCTTCCCTTTTTTAAAAACATCTCCTTAAAAACCCTTATGAAAAATAGGGAGGGATTTGCAAGCTGTCATTTGATAGATCAGAAAAGCCCAACCACTTGATAAAGTTCTTTTACCTTTAGTAAAGCATGTTGGTACTGGAAGGCTGCCATGTGCTCTCCAGGGTTGTCCTTACAATGAGATGTTTTAGAATAATTGCTGTTCAGGAAAGAAGAATAGGTGTGTCTGACCAGGAAAGCTTTCTGAGGGTCTCTTTCAAGGCTTGCTTTTCTCATGGGAGCAGAGAAAGGTCCAAGAGTCACTTCTCTGTTACCATGACAGAGCTCATTCCTACTGTTGTAGCTGTGCACAGCTGCATGGGCAGGCACCAGTCCTGGTGAGTCTCTCAGGGGGGGAGAACTCTGAATAATGCTGACTACTCCGTGGTTAAAAACAGACATTCTGGAATACAGTTGTTTGGGAGAAATGTTATCTGCACCAAGCAAAGCCTAAAATTATGTGTATACTGTAACAAATTTTGTGCCCAAGTGCTTGGCAGAGACCTTCTCTATCAGACATACGTTATCTCCATCCTGTCCTCAGTACAGCCAGAGACTGTAGATTTGCCGGGGAACTCTGAATTCCACAAGTTTCTGCTTCTGCTGATCTTCAGTCTGACACTTCCTAATACCATCATTCAGAACAAGGTTATACTGAGATACACTAATTTCTTTGTCAATCTTCATTTGACTTAGAAAATAGCTCCTAATCATCACGAATTCTGATCTATAGCATAGAGCTATCTCTCCAAAAAGGTCCCATGGAAGTAAGTTTATTATAGACTTTTCATCAGATGTGTTAAGGCATAGAAGCATCACACAAAGATGATTGTAAAACTTAGGTGTGGAGGCATTTTTTCCAAATGATGGATGTGGAAAATCTTTTGTTATGAATCTTGAACCCCCAGAGGAAGGACTGGATGGCCAAAATGTCTTGCTAGCTGATGTAAAGAGAAAGATCTAAAAATTAGTTCTAAAAATTTGGTATGTGAAGGTTGGAGCAGGAGGAACCTGACTCAGTTAAGTCAGAGGAAGATGTCTGATATCTAAATATAAATAATTTCCTCCTCCTCCTTCAATTAAAAAATTAAAATAACATCCAATAATTTTTAGAGAGGGAACCTAAGTCTGCTTCCTTGCATTTTTCATTTAAAAAACCCAACAACCCACACTCAAAAACAAACAAACAAAACAAACAAAACAAACAAAACAACCCATCCCAAAACCAACCAACCAACCAAGTCTCTACAACCCTTCTAAGCATAAGAAAATAGAATTGCACTTCTATATGAAGTCTGCAGTCTTATTCCGACCTCAATTTATATCAGTGTGTGAATATGAAGTTCAGCAGAAGTTGATGAATTTACACCCCTTAGTGTCCACTTGCAGAGTGTGCAAGTCTCGAACTGAAGCCCCAGCAGTGTGAGTCATGCAGGCAGGAAGCTGCACCAAGCTGTTTTCAAGGAAATCACACTTTTTGGATAAATATCAGTCAGCTGCAAACATTTTTCTCTCCAGGATTTATGTGCTTTTCTAATGTTTAGAATAAAAACGTGGTGCTAGGAATTGGGAATATAGTTTACATGTATTTGATTACTCCAGCATTAAAGCAGCATGGTAGTATTAGTGGTAGCCTTTAACATGAACTTTGTTCTTTAACTTCCAGGCTTCAAAAACTAATGAGGAGTAAAATTGGGGGAAAAAATGTCTTCTGACAGGCTGGTCTTCAGCACCTTTTTAATGGATAACAGATTTGCCATCATCACACATCACTTGGAATATATTATGACAAGGCACACTGGCTAATATAATGCATTGTCTACACAAGACTACTATGCATTAGTTAATTTCTCTTTAACTTGATACAGGATGGTTCAGTTACAGTTACAGAAGCTTTTAAATCGTTTTCCTGGAAGAACCTAAACCCAGTGCAAGTACTTGTAAGCAAACATCATCAGATGCTTTGTTACAGAAGTTGCAAAATGGTTTATTTGCTTCCATGAAATTCAGAAGGCAAAGCATGGGAAGAGTTTCTAACTTTCAGCGCTTAGTAATAAGCTTCTGAGGAAGCCCAGGACACAGACAGGCAATCAGAAATGTCAGATTTTCACTGTACTGGGTTCTCTTCCGAGAGATACAAGGAGCTGGCTCTACCCTGAGCTGGGCTCATTTTCATTTCCAGTATTCAGATGTGAATCTTGGAGAGATGTTTTTAAATCCTTCAGCTGTCTGAGTGCTGGGTGCTTGCTGCTGTCACAGGTTTGGCTACCAGGGGAGTACATAGAAAGTGTAAAAGCATCAAAGGTTCCTCCCCAGGGAAAGCAGGGTGATGAAGGAGATGTAAACTTAAAAGCAAATAGCTTGTCTGATNGTATAAATTTTGATCAACAGAGCAAGATTGACAGATGTGAGGGCACACTTAATGCAGCAGGCACAGCCATCTCCACCAGCTACAGTCAAGTCTTCCTCTGTTCTTTCCCTGGCTGTAAATGGCAGATCTAGAAGTCTATCTCTTGTCCTTGTTTTGCCTTTTCAGTCAGGAAAGTATAGGGCAGACTTAAAACTTTTCAAAAAGAACTCTTCAAACTTCCCCAGGCAGGTCAATAGATAGTTGGAACTGGAATGACTCAGGAGCACTGAGTCATCTGCTGGCATTTTCCCTCTCCTCTCCACTTCTACAAGCAATGATTTGTTTTCTTCCTTCCTCTTGATTAGCTCTATAATATACTCAGATTATAAAGTGAACTCAATTTTGTGTCTCTTGTATTATCTGTAATGTCTCATTAGCCTCAGTACCATCATAACACTTCTCTGAATCATCATTTGTATATGGATGTTTGACATATCATCTGGTTGTCCCTTTTTCTCTTTCCTTCCCCATCTCTTCTGAAAGCCAATGGAGCCATTTTGGTTGATACTTAAATATCACAATTTCTCCCACTATCACTAATAGCATTATGGCATTATGAAGAACTTTTTTGCAGTGTATTTTTGTGTGACATAATGCAAATAAGATTGAATTCAACAAAAACGACATTAAATGTTACCCTCTTAAAACTCATTTAAGAATGAGCAGGAAGTTTGGACACAGAAATGTTGTTTTTCACAGTCTAAGCACTGAACAAAGTATTTTCAGGACAGTTTCAGTCAGGGCAGATTTAAAACGGAAAAGGCACTGTAATGTTTATATATGCATGACCATAAGAAAGGCTTGAGTGCACAGCAAATAGATGTCTACATGCTACTGAGACCCTTGTGTCATAGAATCAGTCCTGGTTTACCCCTTTTCATAGGGTGAGGTGAGAATAATTTCCCTAGGGCTTATGAACATTTCACCAGATATATGCTAAAATGGGGTTCAATGTCTCCTGCTTCAATATATTGGACAGTCAAGGTAATGTTCCCAGTGAGCATAGTGCTCTGTGTGATGTAGTGTGAGATTCTTGCATGCACATTGCTTTTTTAATGTTTTCTTGGCACCCATAGTCACAACCTGTTTTTCTCTTCTTCTGGAGACCTTTGTCCAGAGAGCTGCTACTTTTTGAAAATCAAATAAATAGAGTCATTGTTACCTTTTTTTTTTTTTTTTTTTAACTCAGGATAACAAATTCTGGCAGGTTTTTAGTACTTGGTATCCACAGGAACTAACATTGCTTTGCAAACATCCTCAGATTTTCAAGGTCTTGTTCCACCAAATACAACTTGCATTTTTCTAATATTTTCCTTTGTTCAGCTTCCCTGTTGTCTCATTCTATGTGATCTCATTTGAGTCTTGTTTTAACTATGGTAAGTTCTTTTGTTTTCCTATTTTATTTTTACAGCCACATTCATTTTTCCTATGTAAAGCCAGGCAAAATGTGTTGGTGTTACAGTGCTGATGTAGGGGTGCCCAGAAAGCCAGAAAATGTTCCTCAAGAAACATGGCTTATAGATACCAGTGAGGCTGGGTGCACACACAGCACTTGGTTGGCTTGTGTCTTTTCCTTGATGCAGTTTTGTAATGCATTTGAGCAATTGTTTTGCTGGACCAAAGGGGCACCGAGTTGTCAGGCTTTGCTCATTCTGTGATCTCCTGAAAAAGCATAGAATTAGAAACCATCTTAGGAAATTATAGCTCTTTGCCCTACAGGATAGGGAACACTGAGTGCAATTGGTATCCTGGATGGATTTGACTTCTGCAGGATTTTGTTCTTGCTGGCAAAAAAAAAAAAAAAATCCTAGTGTTTCCCGTTAGTTTAGGGGCTTAATTTGAGAGAATTAGTGATTAGTGCTTGGTGATGTCACCCTGCCCGGGGGTATTGCAGAAAGATCTGCTGCAATGGTGCTCTGGTGGCCCTGCCTGGGCTCTGCCCAGTGCTGGCAGGCCGTGCTGAGGCAGGAGAGCAGCAGTTGCCGTGTCAATGCTTGGGGAAGCAGTGGGCATTTCTGCAGAAGAATTTACTGCCCAGCACCTGCCAGGATCTGTTGTCCCCTCTGTATGTCCTGGGAAAAGGAAAAGCATTGGCAAGCAGGACAGTGAAAGGCGGCAATGAGCTGTGTTTCCTTGCAAGGGTGTGAAAGCAGGTGCAGGCTTGAAACTGTGCTTTTCCAAATGCAATAGTTTTGTTTGTTCATCCCCTGGCAAGTTGCTCACTGGGGTACCACTGTTCTTACTTTTTAAATTAAGCAATAACATGTGGGTGTTATCTTGCACAGAAATTAGAAGTCTCCCTATCCATCACTTGCTTTATTTTAGCTTTTTGAATGGGTGAAGATTTGTTTTCCTTTCTGGAGCAGTCACGCTGTTATGATGGAGAAGCTGAAGGGTCCAATTACCCTCCCCTTGATCCTGTTTGTAAAGCAATTAGAACTGGCAGCGTGTGATTAAAGCCAAGAAGTTATCACTCCTTTCTTGAGGCAGGAGGGGTGACTGTTTACAGATGAATATGCACCAAATCTACCACAGGAATAATTTCCTCACCCAGTATGTAACCCCCTCTCCTCTGTTATTGACTGCAGGTATACAGCTGTACAGGTTTTTGCGCATGAATTAACACTTGTAGCTAATAGCAGTGAACTCACAAATGGACTATTACTTTTTATAGCCTTTTAGCAGAGTCAGCCTAGTGGAGCAAAACTGTTAACAAATTGAGACATGTTTGACAGGACTTCAAGTAGGAATCATAACCCAGGAGTCACTGGCTGGGACGTAAATGTAAAATTGTCTATAGAATGAAGCTGTAGCTCAGCTGTTGTGTGGTGGCAAGTGCTAAACCGCAAAATAAGAATTAAGACCGAGAGTTAATCTTGAAGAGATTTTCAGAGCAAGGAACTGACTTCCTGTGATAGTTGTGAAGAGCTTGTCATATCTGCAGTGCTACAGGATATAAAAAACCAACAATCACAGTAAAAATAAGTCGTATTTTTCTACTTATGACACTGTACATATTTTAGACACTGTGTGATGATCAGAAAATCTAATCTTCTGAGGGGAGTGTCTTTAAACCACCAACAGTATATATTTGACAGTGCAGATGCAAGGACTTTTGAGGGGTTTGTTACTTGAGTATAAATCAAACTGGAGTAAGAATGGCTGTCATTCTATCAAATGACAAAACTATCAAATATGTTTTAAACAAGTCATCTTTTCCAGCAGACACCCTGCTACTGCCTAACAGGGTGTGGGATTTCTGGTGTGTGGCTTCAGCTTCAATGGGGTTTTGTTCGTTTTTGTTTGTTTTTTGTTGTGTTGGGGTCTTTGTTTGTTTGTTTTTGAGGAGGTGGAGGTGGCTGCACAGAGGCTGTGTTTGCAGAACATGTGGATGAGCACTTGCTCCTCTGGTGCATGGGAGTTAACAGAGTGTAGCTGCCCACCTCAGAGCTTTCTGCCTCTCCTCATCTGTGGCTTTCAACCCTGTCATTCTGCTTTTTATTTGAACTTTCATAGAGTATCTAATATCTTTTACCTCATCAAATCCCATCTCAGAGACAGTCTTTTAGTCAGCTTCAACTTTTCCTTTGTTTTGGAACTGACTGATGGAGCTCTTGCATCTGGCATTGGTTCATTTCCTGCTTTACCTTTCCACTACTAGACACAGCATTTTATAAGGCAGAGATGCAGCATATGTCTTAAAGTCCCACCATAAACTGTACCTTACAGGGGGCTTTTCTCAGTGCATTCATATTTTTGGAGCTTGTTGACTCTGTGCAGCATTGCCTATGCTCCTATTGAGGAGTTCAGGAGAGATCAGTCTGTCACCAGCTCCCGAATGGCTATGCTTATTAGTAACTTAAAGCCCAAACTTAGAGACATTCAGGCTGATTTTACTCCTCTTTCTCTATCTTGAACCTTCACACCCCACTAGGCTTGCTAAAACTTCATTCAACATAACTGAAGACTCATTCTCCTCTTAATACCTTGTGGTATTCTGCTAAGAACATCCAATGTTACAGTACCAGCATAATTATATTTTCCCATAGGTGTAAAATGTGTCTGCATCAATAGTTTATTAAAAGAGTGTAATAAAAATTATGACCTCACAATTCTGCTATTAATATAACGATTCCAAGCCAAGAAAGCTCCTTGATCCTTCTTATGCATCTGCTGTAACATGGTACAACAGCAGAACACCATAAGCCAGTTTAATCCCTTCTTTTCACCCCCTAGCAATATACATTGGCCCAAGAGAGTAACACGAATTGAAAGTTTAATTTATTAATATGCAATAGTGATAATGTCAAAAGAACAATATATAAAGCCCACACAGAACAGGATTACACAGTACATAGGGGAAAGCCTAGAGCTAATATTTAATATAGCAAAACACAGCCAAAAATAACTTCTCGTCCAAGGAGCAAAAGAGGGGAGAGCTCTGCAGGTGCTGGAGCAGAGGTGCCGTGCAAGCAACCTCTGCCTTCAAGGGCACAGCGGGGCCCAGCTATGCATCCTCTGGCTGAGCTTCTTCTCTGCTGGGAGCCACAGAGATCGTGGTGCTTTCCACAAATGCCGACTGTTGGGCAGTGTCTGAAGTTCCCAGCTATCACTTTGTCTTCTTTAAAGTCTCTCACTGCTCCAGTTTAACAGTGCACACCAAAATCAGAGCAGCAGACACAAGCAACACAGGTGGAGAGCAAACCACAGCAAAAGGGGAGCCTCAGAGCTCAGAGCACTTCTGCAAGTGAAGCATGAAATCAACTGTTCACTTCAGCTGAATTGTTCACTTAAGCCTGGATGAGCAAAGTTTTACTAGTAGGCAAAGTACCGTGCAGCCCTAGCAGAGGTACAGCCACACGAGCTTTGCCAGAAATGAGCAATTTGCCAGAGAGTCTCTAATCAGTAACAGTCTTGTGAGTGGAAAGTTATTCAGCCTCTTAGGGACTGGTAGGTTAGAGTTTGCTTTCCTGCCCTGTCCCTAAAATGAAAAGGAAGAAAGAACAAATGTGAAGGAATAAAACTCAGTACTTCTTCATATTACTGAAGGTTCAGTGTACAGCCAGGAGAGCAGAACTCAGTCTTGGAGAACAAGTTGACAGAGGGGTAAGATGGGTGGCTACCTGGCTTCCCCACAGGTTTCCCACTCTGCCATGCATTTCTTAAGTGGTGGGATGAGGTTCAAGCTGACCGTCTATCCTGCCTGCTGCTTGGCACTGTCACCTCCCTGTACACACAAAGAAACTGCAATAGCAAATAAGTACTTGGTCAAAATATGGGACCTACTTGTCTCTGTTGATTGAAGAGTCTAGGTCTGGCAGTCAGGGCCCTCTTAGCTGTTGTGTCTGTAGATTCATGCCCTGTCTGATTCCTCTTCCAGCCTTCTCCAGCTCTAATCTTCTTGCTGTCCTTCCCTTTGCTGGCATTGATTGCTCCTTTCATGGCGTAGTCTGATTTAGAAGAGCCAGGTCAGCTCAGCAAAGCTCTGCTGCTTGGAACGAACTCTCCTCTTGAATGCCACACAAGATGCTTGGCTCTTATATGGCAATAATCTCTAAAAGTCAGGAGGAGGCTGTGGAGATGAGAAATGAGGGCAAACTAGGAAACCTACCTCTTGGCTGAAACACAAGCGGCTAGGAAAGGCTGTGTGCCCACAGCCTGTCTCTGCTGCGCATTGTAGATCAGAGTCCACAAGCACAGCAGAAGAAAAGCCCTGCCAGCCCCTTCCAGAGGAGGGATAGATAGAGGGGGATGTTTGTAGCAGTGGTTCTTGTATGAGTTTGTTGTCTCTAAAGTTTTCTCACTGATGTTTTTCAAGTGCCAGAGCCTGGGCAGGTTAACACAGGTCATAGCAGCCCTGTGCGGAGGTGTCACGTCACACTGCCTGCTTTTTATACATGGGCCTTCTGTGATTTATTTTCTGCTTCTTTCAAAAGCTTAATTTCTCTCTAGTTGACTAAATTAATGTATTTGTAGTGGTTCAAAACATGTGACTAACAGCAGGCTGGGCCCCTGGCTGAGTGAAGGAGGAGAGTTTCCCCCCCTTTTGCCAGGAGAGAGGGGTCAGGAAGAGCCATGTGTCTGTCTGGCCTCTGCAGACTTTGTGATATACTCCTGCTTTCCTCCTGTGGTTGTGGTTGCCATTGCTCTGCAATTTCCTGTACTGTCACAATTTTTTTTGAGCTTTATTTTGATCTCATTGAATCTGTGACTATATTTTACTTTGCTCAAATCTTCATGTGTTTTATGCCATGGTTTTACCAGCAATATTAGTGTATTGGACTGACACCTACCCAAAGGAAAACCAAGGCTCCAAGGAGAAGGTTTGACCAGGGATTTACATATAATATGTGGGGCAAATGCCAGGGAAGCTGTGGGCCAACACAGGACGAAGTCACTTGGAAGAGCAGGGCGAGGGGTCAGGCAGCAGAGCTGTGCCCAACATCAGGCTTCTGTACTGGGTAAAGCTGTTGCTAGACAGAAAGTAGAGCGGTTGTACCCGCTCCACTGACCAGAGGAACATGGGGCTGGAGATAGGTAAGTGAGTCTCACTGGCAAAGTGAATTTTACACCAGTGGGTCCCCAGTTGGTTTCCTTCCTCTGTCATTAGGTAAGGAAAAAAAAAATTCTGTGGTTTTAAATATCTCATTGTATTGCATCAGTCAGATGTGGGGATATGATAGATGGGGTGAAAAAGAAATGTGTGAGACAAAAAATGAAGAAAAGTGCCATCCTGTTAGTACAAATGATTCTGCCCTGGGCTGAAGAGGGCAGGAGAGAATGACAGACAAGTGCTCAACTGGAGTTGAAAGGCAAATCTGAACTAGAGGAAAAAGGAGGGAGTGATTCTTCAGTAAAGGAAAAATGATTAAGGTCTGACCTAGATACCAAGATCATTCCCATCCTGCCCCCCTTTTGCTAGGTCAGGGGAGGTAATGAGGAGAACAAGACATCCCTAGGACTGCTACAAAATTCCTCCAAGCTTTTGAGCCCACATAAGGAGGCTCACCAGGAAACACAAGGTAGTTGTGCTGCACGTGAGAGCTGGAGTCTGCCTGGGTACTGGGTCAGGTTTAGGGGATCTAAACCTGTTCACTGTGTGTCCCCATTCCTCAGCTCCTCACAACATCAGGTAAAAGCCAGCAGGTGGAGGATGGTGCATATGGAACCATGGGTGACCGTTCTGTCAGCCTGTAAGTGAGAGGCTTTTACTCAGTGCTGGCTTAACTGCAGCACCTCAGCTCCCACCGTGCTGNACTATACCTAGGAAACCAAGGGGGGTGAATAGAACAAACCATTCTAACATATCAAATAAACATAAAAATCCACACTGCTACAGGGGATCTGACTTGCTTAGCTTTTTTCATGTGCTTTTCCCCTGCCCTGGCAAGGGTCCGGCTCTTGCTGTCGCCCATTTCAAAATAAGGGCGTGTAGCTCAGGTGAACAATGTACTCTAATGACAAACTACCAGTAGGTGATGAGTTTAAAAATATCGAGAGGTATGATGAGAAACAGCAGAATAATAGAACAAGGAGTAATAAAATTAGGTTGATAAAGGAAGAATCACCTGAAAAATCTCCTGGGAGGTCTGATATGCTGAGACATGGCCTCTTGGATAAATGTAAGCCTTCCTATGAAACCATTTATAAATAATATGAACTGTTTGCTTTTAAAAGCCTCGTACCAGAGGCCGTTATCCCTATCATGTCACCTGTTAACTCTTGATATTTCCAGCCTCTTTTCTTTGCCTGTTGTCAGTACCCCAATTACAAGGCTTTCTTACACTGATGAGTTATCTAGTCTTATCTGGCACAGCAAAGCTTGCTCTGTATGGAGCTTATTCACAGGAAATTTTAAAAAATATTTATTTCTCGAAATTCAAACCATCTTACTTGTCCTTCACTATTATGTTTGTATCCTGGACTTGAAGGAAAATTTTACATGTGCTCAAAGTGACAGCTAAATTCCAGCTTAATTTTTAAAAGTGACTTGGATACCTCATTCATGGTGAATTCAACCCATTTGAATTTGGGTCCATTTAAATTCTGGACGAGGCTTGGATCACATATACCTCCAGGCTTGAGTCTCTGTAACTGAATCCAGGCCTTTGTGCTAAAACTCTCTGGTGTGAACTGTGAAGGAAAAACATGCACATGGACACTGTTGATAAAACCTTTGGGTATTTAGGGGAGATCTATTTCAGTAATGTTAGGGTTTTTTCATGGAAAAACATTTTAGATTTGTTTTTAACTGGTCTTTAGAGACCGACAGTGAACACAAACCCCCTCACATATCACAGGAAAATAAACCTTTTATCTGCTGGGGTTTTTTTAAAACATGACACACAACACTCTTTACCATTCCAGAATTAGAGAAAGCATTAATTCAATCCATTTAAGTGATGAATGCTCACAAAATGAAACCTTTTTTGTTTTTTTCTGGAATGATGACCTTAGGCAAATTAGAGCAGCTAGGTAAGAAATCCAGCAAGTATTTATCAAAGGCTTCTAAGACAGTGCAAACTCTAGTGAGTTCAAAAGCAAGACACTTTCAGTCTTCATACAACTGACAGGGTCATAACGTTTCAAGAATGCCAGGAATCCATGTGGCTGTTCCATTAAACACCCCTGATTAGTGAACGTGCTGATAAACTTAGAGAGTCAGAGGTCAATATTCCGGAGCTCAAGGTACCCCAAGTATCTGAAAAAGTCTCCAGAATTCCCACACCTCTTGCCCAGTAACCCCTTCCATCACTGCACCCATGGAGGCTTAAAAATGGGAAGAGAGTGTCTCACATGCAGCATTTTCCAGACAATTCTGCAGAGATGTCGAGTTATTCTGAAAACTATGGAAAAATTACCTCAGGAACCTCTTATAGAAGTGTTCAAGACAGCTGGCTGCTCTTTGATTTCAGCTCGAGCTCAGTCAGTAAATGTGTATAACCCATGTTGCACTGGCTCATCCAGCCTCTCTCTCCTTGACTTCAGGTGATACCATGATAGCAGCAGGCTGTGCATTAAAATACCTCCAGAGCTATCACATTGCAAACACGACAGTGGTTTCAAAATACTCAGGACCAGTCACACCACCCTGTCACCGCACTGAGTTCTCCACTTTGCTCAGGTTTTGTTGCAAGAGCTACAGCTCTTACTCCTGCCAAGTGCCTGTGGCAAGCAATTGGGAAATCTGTGAAAATATGGGCTGTGTGCCTGAACGTTGCTTTTGCAAGGCATTGGTTTAACTGCAGCACAATCAGGTGGGTCCCAGGAGGGCTGAATTATCCCAGCAGTTCCCCTGGGTGTTAGCCCATTTTCCAGGCAATTGCCCTAACTAGCAAGGCCCCTCCATGGACATTGCTTGTGCCTCAGTCTCGCAGGCAGAGATGCAGAGTTTAACTGGTCCTGCGATATATGGCTTTTCATTCCACGTGCTGATTATGAGCTGCTGGAGGCACTAAGCATTGGTGTCTGCTGAGGGCCGCAGCGTGACCCCATCAGTTTCTTTGAAAATCAATAGGAAAAATGATGGAGAATGCAAAGGAAGCAGGAACAGTCAAAGTAAAGACAAGTGATGTCCTGTAATGGCTGTAATGATTCTGAAACACACAAGGTCACAGATAATCAGGAATCTAATTCTCCTTTGAAAGAATCTGTCAAGTTACTTCCCTACCTCAAAAACAACTGCTGATTGATGTTATTTATGGGCTAACAAACTCATTGAAGTCAGTCTGAATGGAGGTTGTACAGCCTTTACTATCCAGGTGGAGTTAGATAGCCTCAGCTGTAGAAAAAAAAACAGGTAAAGAGGTTTTCATTGTTGTAGTAAAAAACATGGATAGGATGAGTTTCAAAAAGGGCCAACACTGTTTGCAAGCCAGAGCCACAATGCAGCAGTTCTGTTAATGAAACTCTCAACAGTTTGGGCTTGAGAGATCTCCCCATTTAGCTGCTTCAGAGCTGCAGTAGTTCAGAATTGTTGTGAAGTGAGGAGAAAAGACCCAGGGAGGATGGAGGTGCCTTGGGATTGGGCAGAAGTGAGCAAAGAGATCAGGGCTGGGCAGGCACAGACATGAGCCTCACAGAAGGAACCAATATTTGGGGCTCTTTCTCAGTGTCTAGTGCTCAGTGTAGATTGCAGGTAACACTTTGGGAAGAGGACGTTTAGCTCTGCAGGCAGTACCCGAGAGGATTTTTAAGCCAGTTTGTAGCAACGTACAACCCGACGTGCTGGCTATAGCTGCAAAGCACGACAGTCTGTGTCTAACACTAAATGTCAGACCCTTTCCTTTCTACCACAGTTCTACCCAGCTGCTTTTTGGTTTTACTTCAAATTGTGAAGAGCAAGGGCAGAGCTGTTTCCTGTAGGAGTGAAGTAAAAGGTTTTGTAATAAGCAACTGGGTTGGTTGACAAGAGGGGAGGTCTTTTCCCTGCACTGTGTGTGTGCTTGGAGCTGGTGGTGAGGGAGCTATGACACGGATCCAGATCCAAAGCAACCTCCAAACAGTAGAGATGCGAGGCAAATTTGGACTTCAGCACAAGTGTGGGTGTCAGCTCAAAATGTATAATGCAAAATCAACTCACGGCTCAAAGGCTAGGGCCACAAGCAGGGAAGTAGCAAGACTCCAATTCACAAATCTTATGATTAGGCTAGATGGCAAAGTCAGCCAGCAGAAGGAAGAGGCCATGTGAACCTCTCATGTAGGTATAATTTAAAATACATTGTAATTGTGACCTGAATTCTCAGAGGTTTCTTGTAATGAGGGGTCTTAGAACTCATTGGGTTGGAGGTTTTTTTTAAAGCTGGTCCTTAATTTTTTTCACTGATATTTCAACCTCAGCAAGCTCCTAGACCTGAGGGGAGACGAGTGATCCTTTCCAAAAAAAGAGCAGTGTAGCTGTACTTGTCTTGATCCTTTTAACTTCAAAGATGTGGGGTAGAGAAAGACCATAAGAAAATGTGATTGCAACAAGAAGGAAAGAACATATGAAAATATGTGATGAGTGAGATGTGAAACTCGGGCAAAGATGAGATTTTGGCTGGGTCCAGCTGGGTTCATCTGGCCCTTAGCACTGAGGATTCAATGCAATTGAAAGAAGAAAAAACACAATAAAAACTCTCGTTTAAAATGAAGTTATTTCTGCAAAGTGACAGGCAAAAATTTACCTCGCCCCTAATTTACACAACTTGGATGTTTAGAAAGCAGAGACATGAATAATGAGATAGACAGTAAACATTACAATGTCTAAACCTCCCTGTATGGTTATGAGTTACAAATTATGTATTTGCTCACATCCAGGTATTATTTTTTGGCAGTGAGGTTGTTCACGGCATGCTATTTTGTTATCTAGATTTTCATATCACTCGAACAAGAACTTTGAAACTGCAATATGGTCAATACCAAGTGTAAACTGGTCAATACCCAGTGCAGGCACAGCATGAGCCAGTGCACATGAGAGTCTGTTCTGCCAGAGCAGTACTGGAGTTCTGACAGGACAACTGTCAAGATCCAATGATGTGTTGTGTCGTGTGTGTGTATCCCAGCAATATGCGGTTTCATCAGCATTCACCCTTCTCTGCTCATCCTATTATTCAAAAATCTTAAAAAAAATTTTTTTTTTTTGTGAGGGCACAAGCATAACATTCACTCCAGCACTAAACACTTCAGGTTCTGGTGTTGCTCTGTACATGGTAGACTCTGTCTCCTTCTTCCCAGCACTGAAGTATCTGGAGCCCAGATTTGCAGTCAAGATTTCAGGCACAATTTTGTGGCTTCATAGTTCTTATTTAGTTTTTTAAGAGGAAAGAAAATAAGCTATTTTAATAATCTGACCTGCATTTTAATAATTTCTAATATCTGTGGTGTCCATCCAGATGCGGGTTTACCTGCCTGACCCTCATGTCAATACTTATTAATTTCATGACAATCTTTTCAAGTGTGTTTGCAAACAGAAAGCGAAAAGTTACTCTAAGGTCACGAATGAGCCCAGGGAGGTGAAACAGGAATGATCATGCTCACTACAATAGAGAGCATGATATTTATGCAGCTTTTTCTATCTTGCTCCTAAAGTGAGCTCTATGCATAGATCAGTAAAGTATCTCTCAAGAGGGAAGCTGCTACTCGAATCCTGGAGGTGAGAGGAGGAAGCAAGGGATGTTACCAAAGCAAATCAGAGAGTCAGTAGCAGAACAAGGAGGTCCAGGGCTTTAATCCTTCACAATTCTTCTGAGGGACAAGTGAAACGTGAATGTCTCAGTCAGGGTGAGGGCTTTGACTGCTTAAATAACTGTGCACTGGAATAACTTCGAGGATAATCGGTGTTGAAAAACTTGGGAGTCAAAAAGGCAGCAGGACTGGTGAGGCTGAAGTGTCCAGAGTGTGCAAAGTGCTTAACCAGAACCATAGTTTTCTTAATTTGATACACTTATGAAGTTGATGTGAACCAAAAACTTGCTAATTATTTAGGCCTAGAAACTGAGTTCATTTTCTTTGAGAAAACTGCAGGAGAGGCTACTTACTTTGGGGTTTCATTGTTCTGCCCTGTTGGTACAGCTGGAGAGACTTCAGATCTTCAAAGGAAAAGTGGAGGAACACCAGCCAGAGCTGGATGAAGTAAAGGATGAGGTGTCAGTAGTCCTGGATGAAGCCTGCCCCAGCTCTGTGGACAGCTGCTGTGTTGGCAAGCAGGGACTGTTCTCCCTGGAGTTTCCTCTGTGGAAATGAAGGTGCTTGCCATGGGGCTGATGGGGTCTTTTTGGAGCCTTCTCAGTACGGTGAGAAGCACTTGTGAGGACCGGGCGGCCACGCCCGGGCTGGCAGGAGCACAGAGCGGAGAGAAGCCTCTACGAGGAGGTGGCGGTGTGAGCTGGGCTCCGCGGGGCTCCCCGGGCAGGCGCAGCGGGCGGGAGCCCATCCGTGGGGAGAACACTGCAGCCCGGAGCGAAGCGAGTGTACCGGGCGCTGCGCCGGGCGGCGGCGTCAGGGGTGGGCGAGGTGGGACAGGGGCGGCGGTGGCAGCGCTGGGCTGTGTGGCAGCGCTGGGCTGTGTGGCAGCGGTGGCAGCGCTGGGTTGTGTGGCTGCGATGGCAGCGGTGGGCTGTATGGCAGCGGTGGCAGGGGTGGGCTGGGTGGTAGCGATGGACTGTGTGGTAGCGATGGCAGCGCTGGGTTGTGTGGCAGCGATGGCAGCGGTGGGGTGTGTGGCAGCGGTGGCAGCGGTGGGGTGTGTGGCAGCGGTGGCAGGGGTGAGCTGTGTG
>WBMY01004999.1:698164-721462 GCA_013397315.1 Donacobius atricapilla | reverse complement strand
GCAGCCTTTGGAATGGGGCCGCCTGGCATTGTTAGCACTTGGGTTTGGTCAGAATCAGTTCGTGGTGGTGTTTTCTGAAGCTGGCTGTGTTTATTGTCACATCCTTACAACCCCACCCTTTTTCATTCTTACTTTTTGTTTTCTGGAGTCATATTGCAAGTCTCGGCGCTGTCGGTTTCACAGACATGCTCTTTCTACCCTGGATTTAGTGCAGAGCAGTGGCAGAGGGAGTTCACCCGCTGCTTATTCACCTGGCCCGCCACCTGTCATCCAGGTGACCCGGCCCTAGCAGTGCAGGCTCCCTCCACACAGGCCTATGACCCGAGCCCTGTGTACCCAAGCACGTGTAAGGAAACCCAAGGAGCAGGCTTTTCCCAGCTGTGCATAAGGCATGGTTGTTCCTTTTTCCTTTCAAAATTCTTCCTATCCTAAAGTATGAGTTCTCATACGTCAGCACGTTGCTTATTTCATGTTTTTTAGATGCTATTGTGATGCAAATCATGAACTGTTTCTCTTCAGATATTACACTGTTCACATCATTAAATCCTCTAACTAATGTATTTATCTTAACTGATGGTGAAAATATCCATGCTGTTATTTATGTTGAGGTTTTTTCAATATCTTTTCAGGTAGTCTTGATCCCAGGAAAAATACTGGACTAAGGGCATAGGAATCTGAAGACCTCTGTTTCTTCTACAAGAGGTGGAAAAGCTAGAAACACTAACATTTAATATATGTGGAGGAATTAATCCGCAAAAAGCATGTGCTTACTGATGCTATGGAATGAAAGAGTGTTCATTTGCAGATGAAGAAAATGATCAGCTGGAAGGTGGAAATGGTCAGACATAACCTTCTTTCTGGAAGCTGATATGTGATTTAGCTTGAGGAGGGTTTCCATATAATTTCCATACAATTTTGTAATTTTAGGAATTGTCACCTTGGTTTAACAGAAGGGTAAGCAGAGTTTTTTCTTAAATCTAAATGATTCTATTCACTTTTTTCAGAAACTAAAGATACATTCCTTTCATAAGCTCTATTTGAATGGATTGTGCTGCGCCAGTTTGCAGCCCCACTGAAATAAAACTAAGTAAATGAATCCATGTTATAGTTTATTTTTATCAGCTTTGTTACTTGGCTGTAGGCAAGACTGTGTTCTACTTTATGGGAGGGAGATGAAAACCAGGTATTTTTTTGAAATCCATGTGGAATTCATAGAAATGCAGTACTTGTTACAGCACTATTTATAAATTATAATGCTTGTCACTTTGAAATGGCTTTCCTTTTCAATTTCATACCTTTTCCAGAATTCAAAATTTCTTGGGCCGTTTGTCTGTTTTGCAAGATGGGGAAGATAGTTGCAAACTGGAAAAAAATACATTTTATTTTAAAGATGGGTTAGAGAACAGGCTTATTTGTATCAAATCTATGTAATGTCCTGTTTTCCCCTTTCATGAAAAGGAAGCAGAATTATATCAACCATTGGCATTTCTCCAGCTAAAGAACAATAAATGAATAATGCAAATCATCAGTGGATAGGAGCACTGCATCCTGAAGTTTAGTGTGCTGTTGGATGTTTTTTTCAGCTGAACCTTTTCTTCCTGTTTATTCATTATTTCCAGTGATAAAGTAAGAAGGAGAGATGGGAAACCCAGAAAACTTTGGAGATGCATATGTTGCTGTGATTCGTCCAAAAAATACTGCTAGCCTCAATTCTCGGGAATATCAAGCTAAATCCTATGAAGTAAAACTATTTCTTTTCTTTATGTGTTAGTTGTTTGGCTTTTTAAACAGTAGAGTAAAGATGTAATAATATAACAGAAGAGAATGTAGCCTTGTCTTTTACTCTTTAGTCTACTACAGAGGTCATTCTGACTCACTATTCTGCTCCTCAACATTTAGTACTTCTTGAATTTTGTTACTACTTTTAGAGTGGCATTGGCATTAATAATAATAATAATAATAATAATAATAATAATAATAATATGGTTTTTTAAGTTCTGTGCTTCTTTCAGCTGTGCATCAACTTCTTTGGTTTCATTATTCTTTGAAAGATTTTGCTGCTTGAAGTTCCCATTGAAGGCCAAAAGAAAAAAAGGAAGAAAGTTTTGCTGGAAACTAAACTTCAAGGAGGCACTGAGATAACCCAGAGCATCCTGGATTATGTATTAGAAGCCACCAAACCAATTTCACCAGCCAATCAGGGTATTAAAGGTAAAACCATTTTAATCTAATATACTATTGATAGCACCATAAAAATATTTTTAAATTGGCATGGCAAGGTTGTGCAAAAGCATGAAATTAGTCCTAAAAAGAAGATATATTTTGAGGTTCATCAAAAAAACCTAAGCCAGCTATCCAGCTAAAACCTTAATTTACCTCTGTTTCTCTTTACCTTCCAACTCTATAAAATGCTGACTAAAAGATTGTTAATAAATGAATCTTCGTCTGCGCTGCTTCTTCACCTCAAGTTTAGATTTATAGCTAAACTTACAGTAAACCAGATCAAAGTGGCTTTTGTATCCATAACTTCTGCTAAAACTGGAGAAATGATAGATTATAAGGTCAGTTGTTCAGAAGACATTATCTATATGAAAATACTTCTAGCATAACTCTGTTGCTCACAGATGGAATTTGATGCGTACATTTTTTTTTTCCTTGTAACATAGCTGATCTAGCAAAGAACCTCACACTTGTGCTGACAAATTTGTTTTAGCCAGCCTAGTACATTTCCAGGTTGGTATAAAGTTTAATGACTAAAGGACTTCTGGTCTTTGCTGTGGACTTCATTTCTGTTGTTTACGTGGTAAAATATTGCAGGCAGCAATAACTGCAGCTGAGTGGACGTAACAGAGCTGGTTATGCAGCAAACACAGCGTAAGAGAATTAACACACATAAAGGAGTGCCTTCTAAAAGCAAAAACTCTCTGACTTGCGTAGTTTGGAGAGTTTTAATTCAACTCACTCAGATGGCCCAAGCATTAATTATGCCCAGCTTAGTTTGTACACTGCTAAAATATGCAGCTGAGGTTGGAAAAGTTAAAAAGACCTACAATCATATAATTTTTTCATGTTAATGGGTATATACATGTTTATGTTCTTTAGTTTTTCATATGCATTTAGATTTTCTTCGCTTTCTTGAGATTATAGCTCATAATCATAATTTTTTCTTCCTAGAAAGTAGGAAGATTGAGTCTGGTAAGCTTTCAGATAGCCAACTCTAGATTTTTTTCTTTGTTTTAATGATTAATTAATTGTTTTGTGGTTTGGTTTTTGTTTTTAAATAATGTGCTAGGAAAGCGTGTGGTGTTAATGAAGAAGTTTCCTCTAGATGGAGAGAAGGCAGGCCAGGAAGCATCTCTTTACATTGTTCCAACTGTTGTGAAAGGTAACATTGAGCATGATTTGTGAAGCTGCACCCATTTTAGCAAAAGTTCACTTGAGAGGTTTTTTTTTAATACGATATATTTAAGTTGCATATATCCATATAATTGATATATAGTTATATGTCATATTATATATATAATGTGGCATATTTATATAATATATTTTAATATGATATATGGCTTTTTCTATATTTAAACATTAACAGTTGCAGGCAGGTGCAAACTCCCTGAATATTTAAGACCTTGAAGAAGTTACTTAAAATCAAGGAGGAAACCTTTGGTTTAATGTGTTGCCTTTGTTGTAACAATAGCATACTTCTGGTTTAAGCAGTATTTATGCACTTGGTTATATTTCAAAACACAGGCCTTGTGTAGAATTTGCTGAATGCAACTCTAAGATGTCCTACTCAGTTCAGTGTTCTCTACTCAGAGAAGAATGCTTAGTAAGTCTCTAAACACAAAATAAATTCCTTAGAAAGCCAAGTAAATTACTTGTCAGGAAAGTAGTTTTAAAAATATTGAAGTAAAATGTCTGTATGATTTTGGGGAAACTTGTTAATTTTTGCCTTACTTATAAGACTTGATAAAACTTGTCAAATAGATACCATTGTAGAGTTACCAGTACAAAGGCATACCCCTCCTAGTCCTGAGTCATCTTCCTTTTTTTCTGGTAACAGGATGCATTTAACATTTATTCCTCAAATGAACCTGATCACACTGATGGAATAGTGACAGAATACATAGGGGTTTTAAGGCTAACCTGTTATCATGAATTGCTATCTGAGGATTGTAGGTAATTGCTATCAATTATTATTTGGAAAAAATTAAGTCACTCTAGTCTAAAGTTAGAATATAGTCTTAATTAGGGATGTGTAACTGCAAAAGATGCAGAAGGGAAAATAAGATTCTTCTTACTGATGTGTTTTCAGAGTGTGTTTCTTTTTCAGATAATACAAAATATGCATACAGTCCTGGATGCCCTGTGTTCTACTGTTTACAAGACATCATGAGAGTCTGCAGTGAATCCAGCACGCACTTTGCTACACTTACTGCAAAAATGTTAATTGCCTTGGATAAGTAAGAGACACCATCAGAAAAAATACATTAAAATGAAAAGTTCTATATTTTGTATCAAAATATAAATATATATTAAAAACATAACTTGTCAGTGTAACACATAGTTTTTATAGCATTCTTGTGGTTAAAAAGGAAATCATCCTGATATTTTCTTCATGTTAGAAATGGAAACCTTAACAACGTATTTCTACAAGTCTTTTTGCCAACTCAAGAATGGTGTGTTTATCTAAATCGACTAGCTTTTTGGAAGTACATGCTTGCAGTGAATGTTTTGTAAAATCATAATGTTTAATTTTCTGTAAATGGCATACTTGTCATTTGAGTAAGAGCACTTGCCAGAGTGTAGTTAAAATAGCCTTTAATTATATACCATTAAGATTTGCATTTAAATTAAATCTCCCTGTAGGAGGGGAGTGCATCTTCCCCAGACACACAAATCTATTTGCAGTAAGGAATTAACTTTCAGAAAGGTGATTAGTTGTTTAGCCAGATTTATAGTAGTTTGAAATTTGAACACATGAACAGGTTTTTTGTTGTTTTGGTGGGGTTTGTTTTGTTTTGTTTTTTATTTTTTTTAATGTACCTTTAACTAAGAAATACCAAATGCACTTAGATGCATGTATGAACTTACTTGCAGTAATGAAGTTAGCTGGCTAATGTCCAAAATCATGCTACAGGCATTTACCTAAAAGGTTCTGTGTCTAGGGTTTTTACAGTTTATTAGGAGAGTTCTAGTATTTCCATGTATATCATTATACCAGTTAAATTTATTTGCTGCTTGCTGAATGCCTTCAGGCTCTAAGTTCTGCTTAGAAATGTTTCAAGCCTCACAAGAAGCCTTAGAGGTATAATAGAAAATATTTTATAATTTTTATTCTCTATGTACATAATCTGAAACAATACTTCTTAAAGATTCAAACTGCCATAACTAATTTATCTACCGAATATTTAGAGAAAATGCCTGAAAATACCTTAGAGGGTGTTTATAGCACAATGACTACAATTTTACTATTCTTTCTGCCAGGACCATGAGTAAGTGAAGAGAATGCTGCTTTTGCAGGACATTATAGCTTGGATCTAGGACTTAAAAATAGGACTAAGCATATGCATTGAACTGCAGGTTATCTTCTGCCATCCTTACATATGATTCTGGGACAGACAAGAGCCAAGTGGTCTGTCAGTGGATGTCCAAAGCATGTACTTACTTCTCTTTCTTCTGTATTTCCACGCTTAATCACCAAACAGAATTTATTGTATTGCAGCAAAGCACATTTTTACCTCAAGCTTGTGAGAAAGCATGTGCAGAAACCTAAACACAAACCTGGCTTTAGACCTTTAATGCACCTCTTAATATAACACTAAAACAATTTCACAATAGGGTGAAAATATATTTATTCAAGACTTCAGATGAACAGCTTGTCCTGAGCCCTGTGTTACGTTGCATGTGTGGTAGGAAAAATGCAGCATGTGTACAGTATTGACTGCCCTTGGTAGCACAGAAGAAGAGAGCTCTAAAGCTCTTCAATACTGTCAGTAGGAGTGCACTGAGAAGAGAATAAACTTCAGCAGAGCTTTATAAAAAGGCAGGTGGTAGCCTATATGGAAGAGACTTAGCAGTTGGGAAACTGTACATTCTGGTTTGTTGCTTTTTCCTGTCTTTCCCTAATGAAACATGTGAGTTGAAAACCTGAAGTCAGGAGAAATATTGAAACTCACCCTTAAAAAACTGCTTTAAGTTTCAAAATTTGTTCAGAGTAGAATTGTTAATAAACTGAAAGTAAGTGAAATGGTGACAAGTTGGTGTGGGTAAGTTTTGTGGTTATAACCAGTGTTACTCTTACTGTGTAATTTCCTTCTCTTTGAGAGTTTTGAAAGAGTAGATCTAAAATTTGCCAAAATTGAGCAAATACAACTGTTTAACTGAGTGTGGTTATTTCATATTCGGGGAGTAATTTAGTTTTATAAAATTGGCTGTGCACATTTTAATTCTGTTTTTAATTCAAGTGTGTGATTATCATATATGCAATCCTTACTTGAACAAAATAATGGACAGCGTGACCCAAATGATCCTTTTCTACCTGAAAATTGCCGATTCTCTTCTGCAGGTGGTTGGATGAACGGCACACCCAGTCTCACTCCATCCCAGCTTTATTCAGACCATCTCCTCTTGAGAGAATTAAAACAAATGTAATGAACCCTGCCTATGCTATAGAACCTGGTCAAACAGAGAGCTCATTGCACATGGGTTATACTGCCCTGGAAATAAAGAGTAAAATGCTGGCACTGGAGAAAGCAGATATGTGTATCTATAATCCTTTGTTTGGATCTGACCTTCAGTATACCAATAGGGTAAGAACTATATTTTCATTTTGTATTTGTGAAACATACATACATTGTAATTTTAAAGTTCATTCATTTATTTTTTATGAATGTGTGCTCACATCAGAGTTGTTTATTTAGCAGTAAGTATGCACTAGTTTTTCAAAACCTCATACTTAATCATTAATTCTCTTTCATTATAAAATGTGTTTCATTATAAAATGTTAGTGTCATAACTTTGGTTTCAAGAGAATACCTGACTGGAATGGGGGATTGTGTAGCCAAATCTCAGTAAGATATTTTTTCAGTTGTGTTTAAATTATGTCTTCACAGGTTGACAAGGTGGTAATAAATCCATACTTCGGCCTTGGAGCCCCAGACTATTCGAAGATTCAGATTCCTAAAAGAGAAAAGTGGCGACGTAGCATGAGCAGTGTCACAGAGGACAAGTATTATGTTACATTCCTTTTTCATTAATGGATAATTTTGCTTTGTTTTATTACCGTAGCACTTGGTAGACTTAGAATGAGATTCCTATTACTTTAGGCTTCACTGTATAAATACATATTTCTATTTGTAATCTCTAAGTATTGAAATACAATACTTAAAGGGTTAATCAAGAAAGGTGTAAATTAGAAACATTAGAGAAGCATTTCTTACTCTAATAAATACAGCTGTGGCTTGATTTCTGCATGACAAAAACCCTGTTTGTATGAATACTATGTATGGCACATTTTAGCTGCATGAACTTCTCTTTTATCCTCCATGTAGATCTATGGTTGGTGCTATGTTAATAATTTTTAAGGAGTTGATGTTCTCAACAGTTGTAATATTTCTGAACGGTGTTTTTCCTGTTTCCCCTTTTAATTCATAGGGAACACCAGTGGGTAGATGATTTCCCTCTTCACCGCAGCGCTTGTGAAGGTGACTCTGATTTACTAAGCCACCTTTTGGATAAGAAGTTTTCTGTTAATCAGTTGGATAGTGACCACTGGGCACCAATCCATTATGCATGCTGGTGAGTCAAGGATAGTTTTGCCAATCAAGTGCATTCTAGCTATCATGATTCTTTAGTGTTATCATTTATGTAATTTATCAGCCTACAAAAGAAGAAATAAAAAAACCCCTCTAGACTTGTTATGTGTTGATTATAATATATGTTAGTGTTAACCTTCTGAAGAGAAACATGGCTTCAGGTTTTGAGATAATTTTAATTTGAATGGTTTTTGGGGAGACCAGTTGTGGAGATCATGTCATCACTCATTGCCTCTTGTACCTCTCCTGACTATCTGCTCTGATTCCTACTGGAGGCACTGGGTGTACTTTAGCATGGTAACTTTCATAGTCTGTGTTGGTTTAAGCCTGTGAGCAGTTTTACAGAACAGCAGTAGCTGAGTTGAGCATGTTTTGGTGCTGCTTTGAGTGGGAAGCTGGACTAGGCAATTTACAAAGGTCAGCATGTCTGACTATAACTCTGTGATTTAATCTGTAACTGCTTGAAAGTTTTCATCAATCATAAAAATGCTTTTGTTTTACTTTTATGGAAGTTAGTTAGTCTTTTGTATATATAGTAGTCAGTATGTCTGATGGTAGGAATAACATGAAACTCAAACTTGGTTATAAAAAGCCCACAATCTTACTTGCTTTTTAGTGTTTGTCAGAAAGTTTATAAATACTTCATACATCAAGTATACACAAGAGTTACCAGTTATAAGCATTGGGGTTAAGAATCCTCAGGATCCATCTGCATGACAATCAGAACCTGAACTCTGATTCTCACACTGATTATTTTTTTCCAGACAAACTGGACTCTGTTCTGCCATGGCTGAATTGCTGCAACGACCCCAATTTAGCTAGCTTAAAGCAAGGTTCAGTTTGTCTATAATGAATCCAATCAGTGGTTACTAGACCAGTGATTACCAAAGAAGTGTAGAACTGATATTAATTTCTACAAACTTAATTATATTCCATTGTATATGTTGTAATTTAAAAGCTAAGGACTCTTCAGTGCGGACAAAAACATTTTCATAATTGGGACCATCTGAAGAAAATTATTGTATATTTGTTGTGTCTGTTCTGATTTAAACATGTCTGCAGGTATGGAAAAGTTGAAGCCACTCGAATGCTTTTGGAGAAAGGGAAATGCAATCCAAATCTTTTGAATGGTCAACTTAGCTCTCCTCTTCATTTTGCTGCTGGAGGTGGGCATGCTGAAATAGTACAAATTCTTCTAAATCATCCAGAAATTGACAGAGTAAGTTCTGTTTGTGTATAGAAATAGCAGTTTCAGCAACAGTTTCTATCTTGTGTATGACGAATATTTTAGCGTCCAGACCACAATGTATAAACAATGATTTTAAGCGATTACTAAAAGCTGCTTAAATATTATTCATTACCTCTACTTTTCCCATCATGTATCAATTAAATGTTTGAACTCTGATATCAAGGATTTTAATATCTCAAAAATGTGTAAATGTTTACCTGTCTCCAGTGAAATCAATGTAGAATCACAGTGTTTCTGTTTGTTTGTAGCACATTACTGATCAACAAGGAAGATCTCCGCTGAATGTCTGTGAAGAGAACAAACAAAATGAGTGGGAAGAAGCTGCAAAACTACTGAAGGAAGCCATAAATAAACCTGTATGAGTTTATTTTCTAAATAGTTTAAAGTTTAATTTACACATAATCTTGTAGAAGAGCTAGAGTCACTTCCGGCTGTTACTGGAAATGTGCAGCACATTGAAATTGTTACTGTAAATATTGGCAAACTGACAGTTTGTCTCTTTAAATGTTTCCTTTCCGTTTCATGGCTCAGGAAATACATGTAAGACATGTAAACATCAGTTTATTTGTAGGAGCATCACATCTGCTACTGATTTTACACCTATTTTTAATCATGCAACCATCAGCTTTCTTTATGCATTCCTATCTTACATGTTGATAAACAGGACCATTCAGCTGGTTAAATGTAGGCTTCTGGGAAACAGGCTTTCTTCAGTTAGTGCAGGCTTCCTTGGCAGCCAGTGGAGATTTAGCCAGGATAGGAAACAAAATTTACAATGCAATTCCTCTTATCCTGAAATAGATTTAAAATTAGCCAAATGATATAAACCCACTTGTCTCTTTTCTTTGACTTCAGATGCAACCTATATCACCGAAAGTAGGTGGTACTAAACCTGTCAGTTTTTCAAGATGTTTTAAATTATCTTATTTTCTCTCTGTATGAATGATCTTCCAAAATAATTAAGGAAGGAACTGACCTTTATTTTAAGGATCTTATTATGCAGTAGATCATGTGAAGGTGTGTGTGTCAAATGACTCTAAAGACCAATGAACATATTTTGAGTAGATTTCAGAGTGTAATGCATGATGTTATGTTGTCACTTATTACTATTTAATTCATATAATGTATAAACGCCCCCTCTAAACTACTATAGTAGGAATGACAGTGACTACTGCAGCAAAAATATACTGATGTTTTCCATCCCAACCTCATTTTCAATCAGTTGTCATTTTCTAAGCCATCCATCTTTTTTTTCCAGAAGTTTTTAGGAACTCAGTTCTTGATGACTTAGTAGATTTGAAGGAGGGAAATAACAAATTCCAGAAGTGTTTTTATTCAAGCAGCTGAAACATCTAACCTGTTACAGAAATGAAAACAAGACGTTTCACTGATTTATGACTTGTGTATATATGCTTTAAGCACCTGATTTATGTTTATGTATGTCTTTCAGGAGGCATACTGTGGGCTCACATGCAATTTCATGAAAGCTATGCAAGTTCTGAAGGGGAAAATGATTAAATAGTTTTATTTAGATTAAATTACAGGAGCACTGTAAGATTTAGTGAGATTGCATTCTTGTAGCAGCTTCTGAGTAAAGGTTGGTGCTTCCCTCTAAAAATAAGTCTTTTTGGTATAGGGGGAAAAGTTCATAACCTGCCAACAATAGCAAAGTGAACATTTTGGGATATGCATAGGCAGCAGAGCCCAGATCCCTCAGGGAACTTTTAAATACCTGCTTGCCTTTGAGTTCAACAGAAGTCCTCAAAATACCAGCAAGATCTTTCTTGGTATTACTGTCATAAAAAGCATGGTATAAGAATCTGCACAGAACATGGAACAAGCAATTTGGGTAAATAATAAATATGTAGGAGTTGTGCAATGTTCTTTTTCCCAACATTATGGATGTTGCTGATATATGGTAAAGCTTCTTTCCTCTTTAGGAACACCAACAGAAAGGATTTTAACAAATTGTTTAATATGTTCCCATTTTTACGTAGTATGAAAAGGCACGAATTTATCGTATGGATGGGTCGTATCGCTCTGTCGAGCTGAAACACGGAAACAACACAACTGTCCAGCAAATAATGGAGGGCATGCGCCTGTCTCAAGAAACTCAGCAGTACTTCACTATCTGGATCTGTTCTGAGAACCTCAGTAAGTAAAAAGGACCATGATTGTACTTGAGGGTTTATCATCATTTATTTCTGCTTGCCGTTAGGAAAAAATAATGCTGTCTTGGGAGAGTAGGAGACATGCTCTCTGACAGGCTTTACAGCCTGATGTCTCCAAACTGCTTTCAGAGCTGTGGGGAGCTTCTCTGTTTTAGCTTTTACTTTGGCTACCCTCAGTAGGTCTGTCTGTATCACTCTGGCACCTATAACGTATTTCATCCAGGAAGATGAGGCTGTTCCAGGTTGCCTTTCTGTTAAAGGGCACCTTGGATGTCATAGGCCTTACTAGAAGCGTATCCTGGTTTTGTCTGTATTTTTCTTCCCAAAGTATCTGAATTTGGATGCATGTAGTTGTTTTTACCAATGTTTAGTCTTTTTAAAACTACTAATTAAAGTAAGATGATTAATGTTTTTTGTAAGGTCCTTTAATCATATGAATTTTCCTGTGTTTTGCACGAAAATAATTTTTGATAAACAAGTTTTCAAATATATCTAATGCAAGAGAATTCTGATGTAAAATGTCATTTTTATATTTGTGGTATTTTTTGGTATTTCTGATCTAAATAAAAAAGATATTATATTTTTTATTTGAGATATATAGCAAAAGATAAATAGAAGCCCAAAAGAGTCAATCAGTGTGATTGGGTATTTTCAGATAATCTGGTCAACAGTACTGCTGCAACAGGATAGCTATGGGACAAGTTGTGGATTACAAAGCTCAGTTGAGGTCACGTAGGATACTGTGTTGACAGTGTCATTAACACAGAAGCGTTACATTTAAAATTTTATTTACTGTTGCCAATGCTCCATTGCAGTGGTATTGTTACTTTTTCTTTTTTTTAAGTTGGCCTAATTATTGCAGGAAATCTTTTCCTTATTTTTCTTTAATCTTTTTCTTCCAGTGTCATACCATTGGCCTTTTTACTTTGCTGTATGCCACATGGCAGCTGTAGCCCTCAGCTAAACATAGTTGTTAATGAGGAGAAAAGGAAGTGTTTGAGGGTTAAAGTGTTGCTGCTTTTGCCTTTTCTAAATATGTATGTAATGTTTTCAGAGAATCATTGAGGTATTACGCTTGCATTTGGGGGGAAGAGCTCACTGATACTTGCGTAAAAGCAAGTAATTCTCTAGATATTTAGCCTAGATTTGAAAATGAGCTCCTGATTTATGGCTGGAAACAACTAATGGACAAGTTTCATTATAAAGTATGTTGCAGTTTGTGTACAACTGTAAGCACCTTAGGTTTCTTACTTGTAGGACAGGTGATGCTTTTCTGTTTGAATGTAAGATGAATAAATTAAATGAACAGATTGTTCTCAGTGAAAGATGATGTGCTATAACATATCCATATAAGTTTTTCCTATAATGTGAAATGCCTTAGCGAAAGCCAGAGCAGTGAGGATGAGGCAGATACAGCCTCCTTGAACTTTGCTCCTAGAAAAAGCCAAGCAATAATCCTAAGACAGGCAGGGTGACTGAGTAAGCCAAAGGCACAGGCTCTAGTACATAGTAGGACTGTAGCTGAAAGCTCTGTATCAGTATCTCAGCTCTGATATACACAGGAGAACATGAAACATTGACTTTAGCCTGTTAAGAATTAAGGCATTTTACAGATCAAAAAGAAAATTGTCTATTCTGAGAGGTTTATGGTTTTTATATATATGCAAAAACAGCAAATAAGATATATTATATCTGTATTCTTCTGTCAGAAATAAGATTATCGGACTTTGTATTTTGGCCATAATAATAGAGACAACAGTCTCTCATGTTTTATTATTGTGTTTTTAAGATCAGTCTTGGTACTCCATTGAATTTTTAAATAGCACTTCACTCCTGAGAAACTGAGAATAACAAAGTTTCAACACTATTGTGTTTAACAAATTGATGCTAAGAGTTTTGTCAATAAATCCATATTTTCAAATTCTTTTCTATTTAGCAGTTTAGAAAACATAGGGAAAATGTTTGTTAATGAGTCCTCAATTTCAGATTCTCTGGGTTTTGTGCAGCATTTAATCATTTATGTGTGTATGTGCTGGGTTATTCTGTTTGTTTATTTAGAAACAAACGTGTTATTTTTCAGGTCTCCAGCTGAAGCCATATCACAAGCCTTTGCAGCATATTCGAGACTGGCCTGAAATATTCACTGAACTGACAAACTTGGATCCTCAAAGGGAAACTTCACAACTTTTCCTGAGAAGGGATGTGAGACTTCCACTGGAAATAGAAAAGAAGGTCAGCGCTTGGAAGTGAATGAAGTTATGGTCAGACTCAGAACACTTTCACTGTCAACACTCAGTGTGTATAGTGACTGTAGTAATTTCCAAATTTATTTAAACCTGACGTCTCCTTTTCTGTAATGGTTTGAGTCTTCACATTCTTCCCTTCCTCTCTCTTGCCTTCCTGCCATCTCTTTGTTCTCTGTCTCTTTCTCACCCTCTCAGTTGGGTTTATCCAATGTCTCCATTTGTCAGTCCCTGTCTGTCGTACAGCTAAAAACAACCTGCCTGATTTTCTTCCCTGTGCTGTTGTTTTTCAGTTATTTAATTGGTCGATTTCAATGGGATTATTCAAACATATTACCAAAAATGAATTCATGGGGGAAAAACCCCACAGATTCCAGTATTTTTGTGAACTTTTTTTGATTGGGCATGGTGTGCTAGATGCCTTTCATTTGTGTTAGATCAGTTAAGTTGAAATAAGTCAGTGAAAAGCAATGCTTCTATTACAAAGCACCACTAAAATGTACACTTCAGTCAGGATCACGCCTTTTTCTTCTGTCTCTGAATTAGTGAGAAATGGTATTTATAGTTTCTAAGCTTATTTTCCTATTTACAAAGAAATCATATTATTGAAATCTTTTTAACAGATTGAGGATCCATTGGCTATTCTTATACTTTTTGATGAGGCCAGGTATAATTTACTGAAAGGTTTTTATACATCACCTGATGCGAAGCTGATTACGCTGGCAAGTCTGCTTCTACAAATAGTCTATGGAAATTATGAGAGCAAGAAACATAAACAGGGCTTTCTAAAGTAAGTATGTGTTGAAAACTTAAAATTATGGGTTAGATTAAGTATTTTTAGATAGCACTTACTATGGAATCTTCAAACTTTAGGTATGATATATTTGCTGGTTTTCTTCATCACTGAGTTACAGTTCAGAGTAATCACATAACCCTCGTAGCATTAATAGAAGTTGGACATTGTGTGTGAAAATGTATTAATTATTGCAGTCCTAGACAGAGGGGTGGAGGTTTTGTAGTGTATAAAATCTGTCCTGAGATACAGTAATACCAAAATAAACAACAGTATTCATTTGAAGGGTTCTGACAGGCCTGAGGCTTTGAGCAATGTTGAGGAAACATCTTACTATGGCAGTTAGAGCAGTGTCAGGGATTGACTTTCCCTCTTTGGACAGACCATGCAGCGATACTGTTTCTCTTCTGTTATTTGTAGGAGAAATGCTGTACTAAATTGGGCAAACCCATAGCACGAGTAGGGCTCAGCCAGATGGTATTTTTCTCTCCCCTTCCCTCCACATGCCAGCAGAACAGTAGCTGAGCTATTTTGGGATGGCTTGTTCTTCCCACATACATTTCTACAGCAGTATCTGAGCCCATGATGATTCCAGTTCTCTAGAGTGTGCACTTTCACCCCTGCCATCTCCACCTCACTTCATTCATGGAACAGCAGCTGTGCTGTTCTGGAATGCTGCTGTGCTTCTCATCTTCTCTTACTCACAGCGTCAGCAAAGCTGCATTGGCCTGGCAGTTTTTTTGCATGTGTTGTTCTGCAGTTGCACAGCCGGTGGATGGAGCAGAAGGAGAATGGGGTTTAAGTGGGACTGCCCTCCTGTACGAGTGTGCAGTTCAGTGCAGCTGAGTCCTGTGTGAAACTACTCCCTGCTGACTGCCAGCAGCTGCAGGGTGGTGTTCCTCTCTTCCAAGTTCATCCTCCTCTGACGCAGTTCGTCACATACACACAAACACACACACTTGGATCAGGAGGCATGAACTAAAACTCTACTTTATTTGAAAGTCTAACTCCATATATAGTATATCTACAAAGGCCAGGGATTGGGGGAGAAGGTTGATGCCGTCACTGTCCCCATCCTATTGGTCAAGACAACTGTCCATCAGCTGTCCATATCTCTAAGACAAAGAATGTAAGCTACCTTGAAACTATACAATAACATTGGCCAGTGTTTACAGACCAGAGCGTGAGAAAGAACCCAAAACATGAAACTGTGAAACAGAAGAGAAGGCTGAAAAAATCAGAGCGACACTCCTCAATGAAAGTGTTTGGCTCTACAGACAGGACTACATGCAAAGATAGTTTGGGCTACATAAAAAGCCATTTGGACATGCTTTCCATCCATATTCACATAGCTCTTCCTCATATAGACGAGGAGTTTTGTAATCAGTTTTTCTTTTTGTAGTTGACATGTATGTTCACTAAAAGATTGGTAATTCCAAAAATACATCCAGGCTGTTGTTTGTATGAGAGTATCCTTGACCTTTAAGATCTGATGCACTGTCCTGTGCAGGGTTTTTGCTTGGCAGATCATATATACAGCCAAATACAGTTTAAATAGGTTACTTCTAAATAGGTTACATCACTAGGTCTTGAGACTGTCTTAATTGTACATAAAAGCAAACTAGTAAAGGCTTGCATTCTTCCTTTTAGTGTTTTTTGTTTCCTGCATTTTTGTTTTTTTAAAAAAGGCAGTTGATGTAAGTAGCTTCTCTTTCATGTTATTTAATATATAACTTTAATGTGGAAATTAATTGGGCTGAGTCCTTGGTAATGCTGACCACAGGAGTAGAAGGAAGAGTGTCTACAGTCTGTCATACTTTCTGAGTATGTGATATGCTGATATAAATGGCATTTTGTATACAATTTTGGCTTCCAACCTTGAATTCACCAAACTGCTCTCTAACCAAATGAGTCGTGTTCTGCTGGCATTTCCTCTCCGTGCTATGCCCATGATGTGTGATACAGAGTGTATAATGTAAAGCTGAATATTCATTAACTGAGAATTGCACTGCTTCTTAGGAAACCATCTCATCTGATGAGGCAAGATAGAGTAGGAGCTGACGTCTAGCTCAGTATGTGACTTGAAGGGGCACTGTGGCAGATAGTGTTCTTTTTTCTTACTTTGTTTAGTGAAGAAAAACTTTGTTCCTCTTTGTTTTTTTCTTAGTGAAGAAAACCTTAAATCTATCGTACCAATAACTAAACTAAAAAGCAAAGCTCCTCATTGGACAAACCGGATACTTCATGAATACAAGGTAAGATCAATAAGCAGGTAGTAGGAAAACCTGTTCTTAAACACGTTTGACTGTTTGATTTCCAATTAATGAACAGAATAGCTGGTATGAAAAGCTAAAAAGGTGTATGTTCTGAATTTTAGGAATGGGTTGTTGGAATATATTTCTTGTACAGTTACAGATCTCTTTGTTAGAAGTAAATATGTTTGTTATTGTTCATGTACCTTCAGTGTTAGCTGTGTATTGGGCACACTTCCAATTCAGGCATAGGTGTGAAAAAATCTGCTCTGATTTAAATTTCCATGTCTGCTTGCAGCACTAGATCCTCAAAGTCCTTTTTGTCAGTGTAACTTGTACCTTGGGGATCTGGTAGTGCTTCTTATGTGCATGTGCACACACACACACACACACACACACACACACACACACATAAACTCCTTTGACTAGAGCAGTTAATTGAGCAAAAATTGTAAATTTTTTGGACTTGGGCTGCTTGTGTAAGAATGCATCTAACTGAAGGCTGTGGGTCCCAAATGAGATCAGATTAACTTTGTGGTCTTCACAAGTAATTGTGGAAAAAGTGAGATGTGTCAGAAAGAGAACTGTACCAGCTGATGTGCATCACTAAAGGTAGCTGCCAGGAAATGCTGCAGAGGCACCTAGGGAATGTTTTCAAACCTTGCCCCTCTTTCTAAAATGAGATTACTCAGTCATAAATTTTCTTTTGGCACCCACACCTTTTTTTATCAGAAATTAGCAGATCATTCCTATTCTTTCTAGTAGAGATGAAGGAGGGGGTGATGGTGGTCTAAGACTATGGTGTAGTGAAGTCGTCTCTACTCTGTCATCAAATTATATGTAAGAATAAGCATAGCTTTCTTGACTTCTGCTTTGGGGACATTATTTCGGGGTGTGGGGCAAGGGGAAAACAGTTGCAATCTTTTGTTCTGAAGATTTTACATGTTAGAAATGGCCATGTAGAATTCAGGTAAGCTGTAAGGCAGGGTGTGGATCCATAGAGGCAGATCCACAGTCATGGCCCCCTAACTGTTGAAGATTTGTGTTCTCCCTCATGTCTGTGCCTTCTGATCTTGTCCATGGCCCAACCAATTTTTTATTTGTTAGAGTGGTTGTTATCATTCTGGTTTGAGGAGCACTCCAGCGATAGTTTGTTCTGACTGCTACACTCTACTGAGGAGGAAGGAACAGAAGCCTGTCTCATTCTGAAAGAAGGCTCCACTAATGAAAAGAGATCTGCACCTCTCTTTTGCTTAGAAAATGAAAAACAATCCATGTTTTTGGAAGGAGGTACTTGCTCATCTTACCATGTCTCACTGCATTGGACCCCTTAAAGGAGGAAGAATAATTAGTTTTAAGGATTGTGATGCATTCAGTATCAAATGGGTGCATAGCTGCTGATCCCAAGTCCCAATTAGTTCTGAGAGAGGCAAAGCTGTGGGGCCCTTCAGAGATTGCGTGTCTGATTTCCAAGGCTCGTATCAGTATCTGGGTTTTGCCTCAGCCTCTTCTAGCACTTGAGCCTTTCCATGGCTCTAAGGTTTAATTTAGCTGTAGGAAGATGGTTGATGGGAAAGCACTTTGGAAATACGCATTTAGTAGGGATTGCACTGAACAGTGGATTTTCTTCAAACAATCACAACTGTTTGGAAGGACTTGTTGATTGCTATTATTTCTTTATTTTTAGAATCTCAGCACCAGTGAAGGTGTCAGTAAGGAGATGCATCACCTTCAGCGCATGTTCTTGCAGAATTGCTGGGAAATTCCTACTTATGGAGCAGCTTTTTTCACAGGACAGATATTCACCAAAGCAAGTTCAAGTAGCCATAAAGTCATCAAAGTGTACGTAGGAGTAAATGTAAAAGGGCTGCACCTCCTCAACATGGAAACAAAGGTCAGCTTAAGTGGACTGCCAGTCATAACTATAAAACTTAATTCTCTTCTCTTAAAATCTTGGTACTAGAGGTAATTTCACATCCAACTGTTTAGTTAAACTTGACAGAAAATTTCCAAGATTTTAAGGTCTTTATAAGTCACGAACAAAGTCTTGTATTTTTTCACTGTACTTTATGAACTACAACTGCATCGTGGAACGTAGTGGTTTAAGTCTGAATCCTGTCTTTGTGAATGAAGGGAAGTTCAGTTCGCAAGTATGGAAGATATTTTCTGAGTGACAATTTCCTATGTTTGATCATAGGCTTTACTTCTCAGCCTAAAGTACGGCTGCTTCATGTGGCAGTTGGGAGATGGAGATACGTGTTTTCAAATCCACAGTCTGGAAAACAAAATGAGCTTTATTGTGCATACCAAACAGGTAAGCACTATCATTTTTGCATCCTTTACGTTCAATTTTTTTCCTAAATTAGATACACAAGCCTCTTTTCTCTTGAGATTGACCACCCTTGCACAGTATAAAAGAAGCCTAAGCCCAGCCCCCCCCCAATTATTTTAATACTTTATTATTAATATTTCAGAATGCTTGCTTGTTTTCTTAGCATGTGAAGCCTTCAGAATTCAAAATACATTAAATGCATCTATAATCATTAGGCTAAACCTTTTGTTTAATTGAAACTGTTTCTTGCATATGCCCAATCCCTCATTCTCTTAGATTAATTCCAAATATAATGAGATTCAGAGAGCTGGAGCCAGTAACTTTGTGATCGAAAGTAATGGAGTTTGAGATTGGATAAAGCTGAGAATTGCTTTTGTCATGTACTTGATTGTCATAGTTCTACAATGCTGATAAAATTTAATTGCATCCCTTTACATAGGCAGGACTTGTTGTAAAACTCCTGATGAAATTAAATGGCCAGCTAATGCCAATGGAAAGAAACGAGTGATAGAAATGAACAATAGTTACGAGATGGCATCTGATGGCTGAGCCAAAACCAGCTTGTTCCTCCTCGTAACAGGACTTCCATGTACATGAATTTTACACAACAGAAAAGTCAATTTGGACACTTTTTTAAACTTTGTACAGAAGCTGCATGGTTTATTTTTTTAAAAAAACTATACAACATATCTATTATTTTTATAAATATTTTTGTGTTTCATATATTAACTATTGTAGGGCTTGAGCTTAACCAATAAAGCTGATAAAATCTAAATGGTTTACCGAGTTCGATGAGCATGAATCCAGTAAAGCTTTTGTTCCCAGAGAAATATGGGACTATGAGTGCCATTAAGCAAGTCTCTTAACCTATTTACCTTTCGTGTCATTGCGTGGAACATCAAGGAGGTGGTATATGTTGCAGTATTTTGTAGACACCGTGTATTTTTAAGATAATATTGATAAATATGCTTAAAAGACCAGTTAGATCTTTGAGCAACTACTTTTGATAAACTCTTGTTTTTTATTTGGTTTCTGATGAACATTTTAGCTCGCTTTATTTTTACTCCTAACTTTCTCATACTTTGTATTCATATTTATTCTAAAATACTGCATGAGGATGCCAAAAGGGAAATACTTTAAATCATTCAGAAGCCATATTGAATGTTTAGCATGCTTGTTTTGTAAAATGGATTTTTACTTTTGCTGTGCAATATAAAATGTATGTATGGAGGAGAGGGAGCCAGGGATTTACAGATGAACCTTACTCAGAGGACTTCAGAAAGTTTTATAAATCCTATCCTGGATTACAACACATATGCAGTAACAAAAGCTCATACAGGAGGTACTAAATTATTTCTCTTAAATTAATTTCCCTACTGATTAGTTCAGTTTCTCCAGGCTAAGAGCAGTGCAGGATGCAGGAATGAAGATGACAAAGAAATCAGATACAGTCTGTAAGCATTCTGCCTGCTCTTTGTAGAGTCAGGATTGGGGCTCAACAAGTTGGGTCATAAATGTAAGGTGGGATCCTATGCAGTCTGAAACATATCCTTGTACATTAAAATAGTATCTTTGAAGTTTCTGGTTCAGGTTGTATTTCAGGGTTTTAAGTGCACTTGACTATTTCTTCCGTGTAAACTGCATGCTAAAACAGTGTGCAATATTTTGTAAAAAAAAAAGCTTTTATAAAAGAATAAAAATTAGCACTTGCCTCTAAGTTTTCAAATAAAAGCTAAAATGAATGTGAAGAACTGTGCTGTTGTATAGTAACTTAACTCATACCTTACTAGTAACTGCAGTTTAAGAAAATAAAGTAGTAAGCTGCGTATTTTGTATTCTTCTTAGCAAGCTGTACTTTTCTACTTAAACTTCACAGGCCTAAATAACAGTAAATTTTCATGGATTGTTATGCTTTATTTAAGGTAAATAATGCAACAGTCAGGTGCTTCATCGTGCGTCCCTGCTGTCACTTGGCACTGGTATCAGAAATACATTTCTCTATGTAGCACTTTCTAAGAAAACTAGAGGAAAATGTTAGGAAGGTGTGTCAGTTGCCTATATAACTATACTATTAATATGCCTTATTGCTGTGTAGTCCTTTCTGCTAAATTCTTACTCATTGCTACCCAATAAATTCTTGCAACAAGTCACATTTGGTGTTTCTATTTTTGTAGCCAGCATGAAGGTGCCATCAAATGTTACACTGAGCAGGTGTTATTACCAAAGAGCAGTAGTTTGTAACAGGCCCATCTTTGTAAGGTATGGAAGAGGAGCATCCGAAAGGACCCGAGGTAGTCCCATGATGACTCTAAATTAAGGTAGTGCACCTTGAAAACTGCTCAGGAATTTACCAGGTAAATGGGAAACTGTTCATAGTGGCAAGGCAGAGGTTTGCAGATGTTGCACATGAGTGCAGCCACTGAGCAGCAAGAGCCCAACTCTGCAGTCACAGAGGCTTCTGGCACCTGGGTCCATGGGAGCTCATGCTGCCCCGCTGGGCCAAGGCAGGTGTGTGCTCTCCTCTATCTAGAAGTGGGGAAATGAAAAATGGGAACAGGGAGAAATCCAACACCACTGAGACATTAGTAACAGCCCTCATATCACTATCAAACAGAAAATGAAAATGAGCTGCAAGATGGGCAAAGCTGACGCTTGTGCCTTTGTAAACATGAGATGCCCAGCTCACCACCTGTAGTCCATCTAACAAGCACTTTCTTAAAAAGCAAGAACCTGTTCAGCTGCCAAAAGCAAAGATTTGTGTAGAACACTCAGCCAGGCCCTGTATGGCAAAAGAGTAACTGAGAACTTAAAACTGTGAAAACCAGGCACGATTTTACCAAGTGGAGTAACTGACCCCCCTGACCCCAGTGAGCAGCTTGTTGAAGAGGGAAGCCTTGGTCCTGGGGCGATGTCCTGCTGCTGCTGCTGCTGCTGCTGCTGCTTGGCACAGGGAACAATTGCTCCAGGGAGCTGAGCATTTCCCAACCATTGTCAGCTGATAGCTGGATGCAGTTTAAAGCTGGGCTGTTGACCGAAGAAAGAAATACAGGTTCAACAGAAACAACATACATGGTTTGCAAAAGCTCTGCTTTACCTTAATTGTTATTACTATAGGGTAAAGATATAAAAATAACTATAAATAGTACTGAGTTACTATTCCATATAAATTTAAATATAATTAGTAATTACAAACGAAAATGAATGTATGAAATGAATGAAAATGAAATAAAACCATTCATATATAGGTAACAAATCTGGAAATCCTCTCCCTTGGAAGAAATAGACTGACACTATTCCACCAAAAATGTCCTTACTTCATAAATTGACAGACCAATATGTCAATAACAACCAGTGATTGCTCTCATGTCCCCCAAAAGAAGTGTCAAGGCTTGTAAATACAAAGGAATCCTTTCTCAATCAGTACAGCACTGATGAATTTCCTTTGGCACTGAAAAGTGTTGAAACTTCAGAGCCTGCAGGCAACAAATTGAAAACTTTACTGGATCCCAGAGCCGACGTGAAGAGTTTGAAGGTACTCAACATTGACTCCATGCACATCTCAGCATTCAGAAGTGTTCTCTGCTACTTCCATTCATCTAGTAATACTCAGCACCTTGGTACAGAGCTTAGGTTTACCAGATGTTTTAAGTGTTTCAGATGTTTTAAATGTGTTTAAAATTACACATTTAATAAAAATACAAGAATATTCTTTCAGTTACAAGCCTATGCTTTTGCCTGTGCATCTTTTTCAGTTGACAAAACTAAAAGTACTCAGAACTGATGACATCGAATAGTTTATTTCAGATGAAGTAGGGGATTTATGGGAATTTAGGTTTCTGAACTTTGCAAAAATTTATTTAGAAGCATTACAGATCATCTTTGCAACTGTACCCTGTTGAAATGTCTCACTGGATGTAATGATCAACCCAGCTTCCTGCTAGCATTCCCAGATTTGCACATTTAAACTTTAGAAACTGACTGGACTCACTGGATGAACAAATACTGCCTTTAAAAGACCTACCCAAACCAGAATTTTCCAGAAACGCGTTAAACGCATCCCTTAAATTAAAAAATTGTATGTGGACAACAAGGTGACCTCGGCTGTGATGAGCTCTCTGTTTCCAAATGCAGATTTGTGCACTATTTGATCTTAAACCCTTAGGTCTTAGAGGAAACTAATTTCAAGACCAATATTTTTTGACACTGAATTTTCGGAGCATCTGGAATTAGACACAAATAACCTGTCCTCGTTCTCCGCGCCCTGGGCTGTCAGCAGGCGGTGATGCCCGAGGGGCGGCTCCCCGTCCTGAGCAGCATTTCCCGGGGACCCGCGTTGCCGGGAGTGGGAGGACCGGCGGCACTTCCAGCGCCCAGGCGCCGGGAGCCGCCGAGCCCTGAGGCGGCCGCGCCGGGCCGTGCCGGGCCGAGCCCTGAGGCGGCCGCG
>WBMY01004999.1:583030-698065 GCA_013397315.1 Donacobius atricapilla | reverse complement strand
CAGCAGCCTCGGGACGGCCCTCGGCAGAGCGGGGAAAGCGGCGCCGAAACCCCGGCGTGGCGGAGCGGGCTCGGGGGCGAGCGGCGTTTCCAGCAGCCTCCGTCCCCGTGCGCGGCTCCTGGGGCAGGCGGCCGGCTGAGCCCTCACCGGCCTGCTGCGTCCCGCCGTGCTCCGCTCCGCTCCGCGCCTGCGGAGCCCCGCGCCGCTCCCGGTGCTGGGGCATCGGTGGAGCTCAGAGGAGGTGCCGGCTCATGTACGAAGCATAGTGCTAACCTGAAATCGCTTTTGAGGAGCTGTTTAACAAATCCTCCAGGCCTGTTTCGTTTCTGAGTGCTTTCTTTTCAGTTGCAGTATCTTTGTGCTTCACATTCAGAGGCAGCGTAGGAAGAATCTTAATAATATTCACTTTATTTTAATGCATGCTACTTTTAAATGTAGTTCTAGCTGGACAACTGAATGTGTTTTTAAAGTTGGCCTTTTCACGAAGGAGTTTAAACAAACATTTAAAACGTCCTCTGTGGTTAGTTTTTATGTAAATGGACAGGATTTTTTTTTTTTTTTTGGAGCACCAAGCCTGGCAGAGTTCAAGAAGCGTTTGGACAACTGCATCAGGCACATGCTGTCACCCTTTGGGATGGTCCTGTACAGGGCCAGGAGTTGGACTTCGATCCTTGTGGGTCCCTTCCAGCTCAGGATATTCTATTAGTTCGTGATTCTGTGATAATCTCTGAAGAAAATTCAGTAGTTCTTTTTCTCTTTCTTCTACAGAACTACCCACCTTTTATTTCATCAGGCATCCCTTTTCTTGGTCATGCAATTGCGTTTGGAAAAAGTCCCATTGAATTTTTGGAAAATGCTTATGACAAGGTATGTTTTCCCACATGACTGGCTGAGCATATACAAAAATACTTTGTGTATCTATTAAGTACTCTGTCTGAGGCCTGTTGAAAATCAGTTCATTCTCATTTACCACCTTAAATATGGAATGGAGTGTGCACAGTAGGCTCTGTGATCTTCAGATCTCTTCATGGAGCAGTAGTGCCTTCTAAGCCCTTGTGATTTACATGCCATAATATGCTAGTACATTTGGGTAATACTCATAGCTAAATCACGAGTTAATTAAAAAGCCATTTTCACGAAGTTATTTCTTGCTGCAATTGCTAACTTTTAGTCACATTCTTTACCAATCTATGACCAGGCTGGAATGTAGCTGACCACCTCTGTGGGCAACTTGATGAATTTTAAGGCCTCTCTGATGTTAAAAGAGCTGGTGTATAAAACCTCAGTAGTTTTTATACTGTAATAGCCTAGAAAAAATTAACTAAATCAGTAGAGCCTTAATTCCAATTAAATTAGATTTATCAGGCTGTTTCACATTGTCTAAAACTTATCTAGAGCTATAAGCTTAAGTCTTAGCTTCGTCAGCTTAGAGAAGGTCAAATTTGGTGCATGAAGGTCTGCTGGTGATGACTTTTAAACTTCAAAATCTTATTTGCCCCTAAATATCTATGCATAATTCCAAATCCAGAACTTTTCGAGACAGTGTTTGTAGGTTACTGGGCTCAATATGTCTCTGCTAGTTTTTTTAGTGTGACTGATCTTTTATTTATGCTTTTTAAATAAATGGTTTTAAAGTGTGTACATTCACATGTGTTCATTATAACATTAGGTATCACTAGTATGCACATTGAGAATGAATTTAAACGTGGTTTAAAATATAATTATCTTTAATAAATGTCTGTATACTTCTTAGGAGAAAAAGAAATTTATGAAAGACTCTACAGAGAGATAGGGATTTAATGATTTTTGTTCTTATTTCAAAGAAATTGGTTTTTTGTTTATTTTCTCTCTTAGTATGGACCTGTGTTCAGTTTCACTATGGTTGGCAAGACATTCACATACTTACTGGGTAGTGATGCTGCTGCTCTACTCTTCAATAGCAAAAACGAAGATTTGAATGCAGAGGATGTGTACTCTCGGTTAACCACGCCGGTCTTTGGCAGGGGAGTTGCCTATGACGTCCCGAATGCGGTTGGTATTTAATATCAGATGAGTGGAAAAGCAGTGCAGGCTGAATGCTGAGTAGGCAGCCCTGAGCTCTTGGCTCTGTGTGATGGGGTTGTGTTCATACGACTCTGGCATATTGCAGTTGGTGAATAGTCTCATCTGGATAATCAAGACTGAGCACGTTCAGGTTGCTTTCTTCACCACCTGGCCATTTGTCACTCTGGATGTTATCTTTTGTTCTCGAAACCATCTAATCTCACCAGAGTGGAAAAACTAGTACGTCACTTTTTTCTTCCCTTGCAGCATGCCACTGACTGCAGCCCACTTTTCCCTTCCAAGCAACTTCAGGTCTTTCTTCTGAGAAAGCCCTAAGAATGTAACTTCATATTTATGCCATGCCAAATCTAGACATGGGAGTAATAATTTAACAGTTTGAACCTCAAGGTTTGTTCTGCTCAGACAGAAATCATTCTCTGTGTGTTTGCAGAGTACAGTCTGCATGGGAGCACAGGGGCTGTGTCGCGTGGCATTGTATGTGAGCTAAGCACTGGCTGCTTTCTTGTTTGTGAGGGTGACCTGTCATGTCAGACTCAAACCGCAGAAGCCAACTTTTCTGTGGCCACACTTGCTTCACTGGCACTGTGTTCAGTGCACGTTGTATAGCAGAGTAGTTGGGTGGAAGAAACAGCACTGTGATATACTTTTATTTTTGGATTTTCAGTTTTGGCCTCATTTTGTTTGTATAAATGCCAGTCATTTGACTAATTTCTGTGACCATCAATTTCTTTTCCTCCTTAGTAAGTCTCTTCATTCATCCCTGCCTGTCTGTTGTGATTGTTGCCCTATTAATGATGTGGCTTAGGGGCAGTAATCACTACTCTCTTTGCCTCCATGCTGGCATTTTGCCATGATCCACAGAGTAAACATGTTGTTCATACCCTGTTCTTTTGGAAATCTCATATACAGCTCCTATCTACAACTTGCTACTTTCTAAGTAGGTAAAGGAGAATTTAGTTGTCTCCTCCTTTGTCAGGAAGTACTAAATTGTGGATAGCAGTTTGGGAGGATTGATTGGTTGGGTGGTAGGTTCTTTGCCACTTGGTGGATTTGCATAGATCCTCATCCCTATGAGAACCAGCAGGACTGCAGCCTGGATAACAAGGAGGAGATAATTTCTTGTGTCCTAGGAGATCTCTTCCATGAGTGGAGCCATTCTAACAGACTAGTTTCTACCAGTTCAGATAGTCAGAGGTCTTCCTCAAAAAGTCAGGGATGGAGTTGTGAATCACTTTTGCAGCTGCTGGAGCATGGAGGATGCATGATTCTCTGCAATACATTTCGTGTTCTTGTCTGGCATATACTCGTTTCAGAAGAGTGTCTGTGAATCAGACTGCTAAGGTGGCCAGATTTTCACTGTGTTGTGCTTGTTTTGCGGATTCTGACTGTCGTGGGATGTTGCTTGAAACTTAAAGGTTATGGTTTGTCCTTAATTCTGTGAAAACTTGCCCACTTGTTACAGATGGTTTGACTTCTGCTTTCATGCTCTTCAGTTTGTGGATGCATTTGAATGTCTGTCTTCATGCAAGAGCTAGTTCTTTGATGTGATCTAATCTCATCCATCAGTTTCATATCATTTTCCATAAGCTCCTTGGAAATGGACATTTCTTACCACCATGTACTTCAGGCACATAGGGTTGATTAGGGCGTACCTCATTGGCCCACTATATACAGCTTTTTTTTTTTTTTTTTTTCCTGAAATGAGATCTTTTTCTAGAGTTACCCTAGGTTTTCTTTTTCCCTGGAGTGCATTTGAGTTCTGCTTTAGTCAAGAGACGAATCATATTACTCAGTAAGCCTTGGGTGTCTGTGGATATGTCTACTTAATTCATACCTCTGCTACCAGAAGGACTTACTTGTTATTGTATCTGCAGATTCAGGTTCCTCAGAAAATTCCTTTTTTCCCACAAAAGTTACTCTTTTCCACAGCATAGAGATGCAGGGTGTTTGCTATTGACATTTAAATTATCTCTGACACTGATTATCTCTAGTTTCCCTCTATGAAGCTAGAGAGGTAGCACAGCCAGTTGTGGCCAGAATGCATTCTTGGAGAGGAAAGCTGTTTTTTTTGTACAGTGTCACCACCATGATTTCATTTCAGACATCTAATAGGAAGGCATTTCCAGAGCCATGGAAAATTTCATTGGCATTCTACAACTGATGGGTCATCCTGAAGTTTCTTTTGAGACCCCCTTTTCTCTGCTTGAACTGCTGTCTATTAGTTCTGTGACTTTCAGTCGTGCGTGGAAGAACCACCCCTTATTCTTCAAAATTAGTAACTTGCTTATTTACCAGTGATTCTGGTAATTGTTAATATCCATAGTCAATATATCAACTCATATTCACTCTCTTTGTCCTCCCTCCAAGCCTCTTGCAGGTAGTTTTTTATTGAGAGGAGTTGAAATTGCAGAGGATGTGTTCACTCCTATGTGCCATTCCTGTCTCCATCAAGCTGGAGACTGGCTAGTGTGCTGTAAGGGAAAATGTGCTTGTCTTTTTGCTCTGTGGCATGTGTGCCCTCTGACAGGCTGCTGGGGTCCTCACTGCATTCTCAAAACAGAAGCTTCTAGGAAGTAGCTTTTCTTTTAATTGTTCTGTATCGTACATGCAGAGCCCTTGGTGGGAATACAGTGTTTGATGTACTACTCATGGTACAGTGCAGCGCTGTAGGGCAAAAGCCTCATTCATAATTAGGTCTTAAAAATCAAATTAATAATTTTCTGAGTCAATGTCCTGTCAATGCATTGAATGGTTCTCATCTAAGGAAGAGCTTTTCACCAGCAGGTTTGTTAGCCAAGAATCTATACATCAAAAAAGAGGAAGAGGTGAGAAGGGTGTGAAACTCACTATTTTCCTAGGAAGCAGTTTGCCTCCTGCTTCTGTCTCTGACTTCCTGGGCAGTGAGATCAGAGGGCTCTATAAAAGAAAGGGTCGTCTCTAGTCCAGGGTCCTTCTGCCTGAGCAAACACAGGAGAGGGAGAGAAAGTGAGGAGGCCACATATCAGGGGACACAGGCTGAATCCAGACTTTGCAAAGATGGGGCTGGTTATGTTTGTAATTATATATCTCAAGGGCATTCCATAGTTCAGCTTTGCATCCACCTTGTATCTTCAGGGATAAAGCTTAATGAAGATACTAAAATAATTTTTTTTGTTTGGTAATGCAAAAGAGAGAACTGCAGCTCCTTTGAGCTATTATTTTACTTGAATGTTTCTGAGCTATTGCTTGAAAGACAAAGGTGAAAAACAGAGTATTACCTACTATATAAAACTGAGTATCTGCTGTACCCTGCAGTCCTAATCATAATTTCTATTTACTTTTGGATGTTCTTTTAGTACAAATTCTAATAAGTTTTAATCACATTAATATGATGATCCTTGTACTGATTGCTTTTTCTGTCTTGATTCTTTTAGATATTTTTGGAGCAGAAGAAGATGCTCAAAACTGGGCTAAACATTGCCCAGTTTAGACAGCATGTAGCTGTGATTGAAGAAGAAACAAAGGAGTATTTCAAAGCATGGGGAGAATGTGGAGAGAAAAGTAAGCAGGATCCAGTGCATTTTTCCTCCAGTTTCCAATGCAGTATATTTTTGTAAAAGATGTACTGCAATATAAAAGAAATTAAAAATTACATAGGTAGAAGTGTACTGAACATCAGAAGAAAGAAAAACAGATTTTTAAGAATTAAATGTAAGGCTATTGGAGAATAAAGCTGCTCAGAAAATCACTGGGAGGAATGCAGGACTATCTTAGTTTTGCTTTCTTAGTGAGCTCATAATGCACCTGTTGTGCTCGTTTTGGATGGCACCAGTCAGCTAAGTGTAACCACTGGGAAAAGCTGCTGCTCTGACTTCCTAGAGAACCTGTGCTGGAGATCTTGGCTCTGGGAGTTTCTACAGTGAAAAACTGCATCTTCGAAGCTGATAGGGTTATGTTAGTGACTGAAGTGAAATTGTTATTTTCCCTCATTCCCAACTTGCTCATCATCATTGTTGCAAGCTCACAGTTGCATAACAGCGTCAAATATTATCTAAACATACATGCTTACATTTAAATGTATAAAAATTATAAAATACATCACAATTTAATATATTGAATTATTTTGAATGTCTATGATTTATATGTAAATATAGTTAATAATATGGTAATATATAAATTGATATTTAAGTGTCTAAGTACTACTATATAAAAATAATTCAGTGAGCTGCAAAACTAACCGGTTTCCCATGGATTTGGATTTCAGGGTTAAATCTTTGTACGTTTCACTTATATTTATTAACGATTAGGCTTGTGATGCATGGCTTGCTTTGGAAGAATCACTAACTCTGCTAGAAAAATTTCTAGAAAGAAATACCTTAGAAAAAAGGTATCGGTGATCTAATTAAAAGTTGTTCCAAGACAAATCTGGTAAGACCCATTTCAGTAATGTTTTTCAAATCTTTCCTCAGACCTGTTTGAAGCCCTTTCAGAACTGATCATTTTGACAGCAAGTCATTGCTTACATGGGAAGGAAATCCGAGGCTTGCTGGATGAGAAGGTGGCTCAGCTGTACGCTGACCTGGATGGGGGTTTCACTCACGCGGCCTGGCTGCTGCCAGGCTGGCTGCCTCTGCCGAGCTTCAGGTACCAGCAGTAACAGTGCAAGCAACTTAAGCATTTTATCTAAACATCACTGTTGTTTGGATTGCCCCCATCCCCACTGCTTCTTTGTAAGCTATTCTAGGCATCCTAATAAATCCTCATAAGCCTTCTGTGTTATGTTGTATAAAGTCTCTAATGGAAGTGTTTTGAATCGCAGACGACGAGATCGAGCACACAGAGAAATAAAGAGGATTTTCTACAAGGTTATCCAGAAACGTCGAAAGTCTGAGGAGAAGGAGGATGACATGCTCCAAACTCTACTTGATGCTTCGTACAAGTAAGCCAAGAATTTAAAGACTTCTTGAAGATTTACTTTAGCTTTGAGCTTTTTAGTTAGAACTGTCTACCAAAACCCAAGAAACACTCCCTCACATTCTGTAGTGGTTTTGTTGCATACAATTTGTCCTAGTTGTAGTCTTATAAACAGATTTAAAACTTGTCAATGGTTATTCAGATTTCTGAGATTTTCATTGGTGGTCATGAAGTGGCTGAGGTTGCTTCCTTTCAGTTGCTGGCTGTTGAGGAATGATCTTCTGTAAGGCTCTTAAAGAGTCTCTCCTGCTCTGTTCTCCCTTCTCCCTACCCTTACATCTTTTGCCTCATCGTTTAGGGGAGGCAATAAAAGAGTAGAAGGAGTAAGGAGTACATTAGAAGAGATTGTAAATGCTACTGTATAAGTAGCAATGCTAAATAATGAAACATGACCAAATGAAGCTCCAGCTTCGTTCCCTCGGATGCAGGGACGGCCGTGCGCTGACGGATGATGAAATTGCGGGAATGCTGATCGGGCTGCTGCTGGCAGGGCAGCACACGTCCTCCACCACCAGCGCCTGGCTCGGCTTCTTCCTCGCCAGGGACAGAGCCATACAGGAACAGTGCTATGCAGAACAGAAAGCAGTGTGTGGGGACGACTTGCCACCCTTAACTTATGACCAGGTTTGTATGTTACATTAGTCCTGAGGGGTAATTTTATACTTTTAGATGCTTATTTAAAAAAAATTTTAAAGCTCATCAAATGTGAAGTAACGGTCACAAACTTTTGTGTTAAAACAGTAATTGGCACAGTCATTCTGTGATAATGCTGTTGGCCAGTACATTTCGTCTTCTCTTCCTGTCCAAGTAAATTTTCAGCTTGATACTGTTTTTTTAATCAGTGTTCATTAGGGAAATTGCAGTTCCTATGTTTATTTAATAAACGATAGATGTGTAGCAGAGGAAGATCCTCCTATTTCCATTGAGGAAAGCAATGCAATGTGACTATGTTCTTTTATTAGGCAACAGAAAATACTTACATGACAGATCACTAGGACACTAGTTGGTCAGTGATTTTTTCCTTCTTCATTTAACCAAATGGAAAAGAAATAATCAGTGTAGATAATAAAGTGCATGTAAATATAAGCTGCTTACTCTTTGATTTTTGAAATTTGTTTTTAAATGGTATAAAATAGCATTTTGTTTGTGTTGAATGAACTTGGCTATATTTTGATACATCCTTTTCTCTGTATTTTCAGCTCAAGGATCTGAGTTTGCTGGATCGCTGTCTAAAAGAAACTTTAAGGCTTAGACCTCCTATCATGACCATGATGAGAATGGCCAGAACTCCTCAGGTGAGGACACAATTTTTGGAGCTAGTTTCACTGCAGCAGCACAGGCCCAGGTCAGAGGTATCTCAGCTGGCAGCATGAAACCCAAGTGAGCCATGTTTGCTGCAGGGAGGAAAGCTGATGGCAGTCTGGGGTTCTGTCAGCGATAGCATAGCCAGTGTTGAATTAGGAAAGCAATTAATACCTTGAACTTGGTATTTTTTTACTTTCATGTGGAATTGTGTCCAGTTTCAGAGCCCTGCAGGCCCCAGCAAGCAAGAGATGGATGAAGTGAAACAAGCAGAGGGCCACCTGGCTGAGAAGGGGCTGCAGCACTGGTGGTCATAGGCTGAGGGAACAGGGATTGTTCCACCTGGAGAAGAGCAGCTCTGGGACCTAGTAACAGCCATGTGCAGTTTTCTTCAGCAAAACTGACCCTTTCTTGTAGCTACCGGTCTTATTTGAGCTTTGTTTGGTGCCACCATATTTTGTTTGCTAGGTATTTTTAATTGCTGTCATAGAAAAATTTGGCATGCATTTAATACAAGCTAGGTAAATCTGAAAGAAAACTTGCTGCTTGTACAAATACGGTACCATGTCAAAAAACTCAAATATTTTATTAACTATGTCCCTTCAGTGTCAAAGGCTTTCAATAAATTTTAGTTCATTCTTTCTTTTTATTTAAAACCTCCTTCTATAGAATTGCCAGCCTTATTCAAACAGCTGGAAAGTTCACGCAACTACTTGAGCGCTATGTCCTGTACAAGAGAGGAAGTGTTAGGTTGCATTAATTTTAAATAGGCGTGGCCAAATTCTCTTGAAATTTAAGCCTCATGATGTAACACTTCAGGTAACACTTCAAAAAGAAAAATGGAGACATTTTTCATTTCCCTTGTAGACTGTTGCTGGATACAATATTCCTCCTGGCCATCAAGTGTGTGTATCTCCCACTGTTAACCACAGACTCAGAGACTCCTGGAATGAGGCTCTGGACTTCAAGCCTGACAGATACCTCCAAGATAACCCAGCAGCTGGAGAGAAGTTTGCATACATTCCATTTGGTGCTGGTGAGTAAGAAAATGCTGCACCTTGTGTGAGGTTGTGCTGAGGTGGCTCTCACCAGCCATGTCCTACAGCTCCTCTCCACACTGCAGCTTCTGAGGATAGATTTGTTTTTTCTGCCTGAAAGTTTTCTTACTGCGAAAGTGCTGTTAAAAGAATTAAGTTAATCGTTCTGCATTAGTCATAGCTGTATCTATGTCTCACAGCAGTTATCAGAATACCTTTAGGTTAGCATGAGTGATGCTTGACTCTCATCTTTTCAAGTCAAGGACAAACCTGATAATACAAGTTCAGTTGAAGGCAGAGCCAAAGTCTGCAGAGTCCCAGCTTCCAGAACAATCTGCCAATATTGCCATGATGGAGTTAGAACTGATCTCATTTCTCAGTGTTGCAAATGCTTCTTTCCTGATACAAAAATAATGCTTTCTAGTGGGGACAGAACAGCACAATCTCATTCCACTTACTCGTCTGTTTTATGCAGTGACAACTTAGAAAAATAAGACTTGGATGGAATTATAGGTGGAATGGGTTATATGGAACATCAGAGCCTCAGATTGTTGAGAAAGGGGCAACTACTGTCTGCATAAAACTTCTAAAGTTAGCTGATTTTATTGGATTAGAGGATCCAATAAAATATTCTAACTGCATTTTATGGCTTTCCTTCTAGGCCGTCATCGCTGCATTGGAGAAAACTTCGCTTATGTTCAAATTAAGACTATTTGGTCTACTTTGCTTCGTTTGTATGAATTTGATCTCATCAATGACTATTTTCCAACTATAAATTATACAACAATGATACACACACCTAACAACCCTATTATCAGATACAAGAGGCGGTCACTGTAAACTGGTGCTAAAACCTTACTTTTTAAAGTTGTTTGAACTAACAGACTTTTGAATAAAATTGTGACAGAAAAAGTGACAGATGGAAGCTGATCCATCTACTGTTAGGAGAGCAACAGTAGTCTACCAAATGCAGAAGTTTTGCATCTATTTTGTTTGCCCACACTATTTACTGCTGCTGTGCATAACTGCTTGTTCTACAATTTTCTCATTGCATTTTTAATGCAAAGGTGTCCTTTCTATTGATGTAACACTTTTAAAGTGTATGCCAGATCTTAAATGAAGAAAAAAGTAATTTCTACAAGTGGAACTCTTTCCTTTTGAAAAATAATTAAAGATTACTTTCCCCAGATAACCAAGGGGCAAGACTGCCTACCTTGCCTCTGTACCCAATTTCAGCAGACCCATCTGGGAACAGGCACCACACAGGACTGTACTTGGTGGTGCCCTTCCTTTGGCATTTATGATTCTGTTCCAAGCGAGTGATGGTCTTGGCTGATTTAAGAAAATGTTACTGTACAGCTAAGTGGTAGGCAGGTTCACAGGTAAGTCATTTCAAGAATGAGCCATTTAACTGTCTAACTTGAAGTAGTTGTAAAATGCTTATGTTCAGAAAGCAACAAGTAATTCTCTGAAAAAAAATTGAAAATGGTGATCTCTGGAAGCTTGATGTAAAGTGTAAGAGTAACAATATGAAGATACCAACAACATGGATTTTGTAAATAACATGTTTGTATGTAAAAAGGTGAAATAGCTGAATGTTGTCTGGGTTTGTACTGACTTATGCAGGATTGTGAAATGGTGTTTGGTTCAGGAGTGCTGATGATAAATGGTAATGAGCTCTGGCTCACAGGAATTTTGAATTAAATTTGTAAACAAACTTCTTGGAGAAGTTTTCCATGCTCAACCCTGTCACTTCTTTGTGAAAAGGTTTCATCAGTAAATTTGTAACTCTCTCTTGGAGCGGGCTGTGCCCCCTTCAGCAGTGTTCCCTGTAACCAGGGGTTTGTCTCATCCTTCCTTGTCTAAATTCAGGGTACCTGTTCTAAAACGTTGTGTTTGTATCAGTCATGGCAGGTGAGGGAGCGCAGGCTCCTTCCTCCCAGCCCTGTCAGATGTGACCAGGGTCTGCAGACGCCAGGCTTGTCCTTGTCCCTGTCCCTCTCCGACTGCAGCACTTTGGCATCTGTAAACACCCAAGCTACAGTCACTACAAGCAGGAGGAAATCGGGCAGGAGCAACCTGTTCCATGAGAATAAGGGAACAGTTCTTGACACAGTTAGAAGCATGAAGTCATGTTTATTTCAGTACTTTGACAAAATACCCATAAAATTCAAAACTTCTACCATTACAAAAATAGGTCTCTACAAGTGATATTCTGTCTGCACTGCCAGTAGCAAATATTACGAGAGTCAATGTAACTTCAGTAGCCTTGCCAGAAAAAGTGCAAGTAAACTTCGCTGAATGTAGCTCAATTTAATTAATACACAAGTTTCATCTTCGCACCCTTTTGATAAATACACACTTCATAAGTTAATCATTTAAATTAGCATTCCACAAATATACATGTAATTTAACAGTGGGGGGGGAGGGGGTTGTTTTGGGTTTGGGGGGACTTTTTAGGGTTTTTTTTGTTTGGGGATTTTTTTGTTCAGATTTTGTTGGTTTGGGGTTTTTTTTTTTGTCATAAACAAAAAGTGCCTACATCCATAAATCCCAGTCTCTGTGGGTGTGCCAGGATGGAACTGTACACAATCATATAGCTGTGTTCATATTGGTCCCACAATATACACATTATACAAAAGCACAGAAAGAGCACAGATTTACAGAAGGCAATCTGTTAGCATCACTGCCAGTGATGGAGGTGTTGAAGGGCATTATTATCTTCTTATACCCATGTGCAACTGAGTGTATGAAGTTGAACCTGTAAATTGGAGAAAAACTACCATCAGGATTACTCAGAACAAATACATACATTCAGCTGAATAAGAGCGAAAGATTTTACATGGGATATCATAGAATAGGGACTTTTAAAGATCAAATCTTTTAAGAACAAATCTTTCCCAAATGATGGGGAAGACGAACACAATAACTTTAAAACTCAAGTTTGATAAATTTCATCCCATTGTTCTGACAATTTTCTTGCTGTATTCCTCTTTCAGCACAAGAAATTGTCATCATGTATGGGACAAATTGACTGTAACTTCTGTAATCGAAGTGATAGGAGAAAAAATTTCTTCTTCCACGTCCCAATCTCTGGGACATTCTTCTCTATATAACTTAAACTCTTAGCAAGATGCCAACTGAATGCTTGCTGCGCATTTATTAGAGATCAGGGAAGTAAAGTGTTACCAATAATCTCAAAATCTATACCGAAAGCACGCTTGTATCTCTTTTCAAAGAATTTTACAATCTTCTTTTAAGTGAGCTTTTTGCTACAGCTCAGAAATGCCTCTTGTTTAAGGCTGAAAATTGATAAAATGGAAGTTGTTTGTTGTGTATCTCGGAGAAGCAGCACCCAGGTGGCAGTGGGCCCTGTGGTGCCCAGAGGTGCTGGGGAGGGAGCCTGAGCCCTACCTGACTGCACGCTGCCGAGCCGCTTCTGCAGTGCCTCCAGACGGTTGATGTAATCTGTCAGGGCCCTTTCGGGATCGTAGTTCTGCAGCTGAGGACAGGCGAAGGAGACGGGGTTTAAATCAGCGTGCATCCCGTGGAGCCTAGGGGCAGAACAGCACACACCATTTCAGAAAGGGAGATTTGGAGTAAAAACATCAGCAACGCAGCAAAATACTGTAGGCAGGGATACCTTATGGCCCTTGGCTTGTCCATGTGGTAGCCAGGACATCAAAGCCATTCAACGGCCCTGCCACTTACTGTGCAAGCCAGAGAAACCACTCTTCCCCCTTGCCTTTTCTTTCTACTGCACAGGATTTGTTGCTACATTTTTTTGAGACAAAGACTGACCAGCAAATTCCTAGTGAGACTGCAGCAGAGTCCATGGTAGATTGAAGTTTGGTTTTCTATTAAGAAGCTTGTGTCAACAAGGACACCACCATCTTTACAGGATACTACTCTCTATAAGTAGAAGTCAATAGTGGCTAAAATAGATTAAATGCTTTTACCATGTAAACTGTTATGGTCATGACAAACTAAGACAGTATAAATACTGAGGTGGTTTACATGAAAATGAAACCCAAAGTATTTTAGGTTTCATTTTCATGTAAACCACCTCAATAGGTTTGATAGAATTTGTTCAATAGGTTGGCTAGAATTTGATATTCAGTGAAGATCTGAATTCACAACTTCATATAAACTCATCGAAGTATGATGGTACTCATAAAAATGTTGCCCTTGATGAAAAATACCCGATTTCATTGGCAGGGGTGTGTGAGCTTTGGCCTCAATCATGTGATGAGTCATCACACACTGAATTCTTGAGACAGAATTTTTTACATATTCTAACAAAAAAGTTAAATCTTACAGCATCACAGGTTACAAACCTTAGCAGTAAACACTGAGGGTTTCAGTTATTTTAACAGTGCCTGAAAGAGAATAATAATAAAAACCCCCAACGTACTTATGTTGAAAGTTTATAGGTGATCTAGGAGACTCCATGCCTGACCTGGATCTATAGGAATGCCTCTGTTCTCCATAAAGATCCATGCCACCAGAAAATGAATCAGGCCGTAATTCATTACCTAGAAATACAAAATATACAGAATATTAGAAATACAAAAAGCAGTGTCTTGAAAACTAAAAAAAGTAAGACCTTTTGCACTTTACTGGGAATCTCAGATATGAGGTTTCTGTTTGCATATCACAATGCCATTTAACAAGTACAGACCACTTTCAGGCTCCCTCAGGGAGTGAAAGCAGAGGTGAAATCCTGGCCTCAGTGACGTCAATGAGAAAACTCTCACAGACTGAGCAAAGATTTTAGTGCAGACCTAAATAGCCAGTAAATAATAATGAAGCTTGTAAGTCTCCTTAGACTCTTACAAAAAAGCAAACAGAGAACTTATTTTCCAGCTTTAGACCTGTAACAAAAGAATGACAAGCTTTTGTTCTAAGAAAAAGCCTGCGGTGCAGATCTCCTGCAAAACTCCAATGACGCAGCTAAAGCTGCTTTCATGAACACGCTCCTTAGGGAAACCTTCCATATTTTTTTAAATCCCACCCACGACGGAGCAAAACAAAACTGAAGAGAAAACAAACATGTTAGCGTCTGAGCCGAGCATGAAAAATGAGGTTAATCCAAACAATTATAGCAAAAGAAAGAGGGAACAGCTCACATTCATTCCACATGAGTATAATACAAATTAAACCCATCTCCATTAAGCAGTGGTGTGACTTGCAAATATAATTTTTTCAGTCATTACTGGACTATGACTGACCTGTGTTCTGGCTAAAGACATCCCTATTGATAGTCAGAATACCAGAACCTGTAACTCTGTGCCATCGGCGAACCAGGAACTTCATTCTGCATTTCAAATTAAAAAAAAACAGAAAACAAACAGCTTCAGGATAAACGAAATAGTTTGATAAAAGTAATCTGCTTCTTGTATTGTAGATGGTATAAGAATTTCTTGACCAGCAAGCAAAATTAACAGATGGGCATCTAAAACCTGAGTATGAAATACAAAACATCCTTTTGCATATCCCTAAGAAAGACCATCTTTTGTCCAAACTTGCTTTCAGCTTCACCTATGCAATTCTAGAGGTGCTGTCTAGGTCCAAGTGGACAGTAAATGGCTCAAGCACCTAAGCTACAGCATACCAGCGTTTTAAAATTATACTAAATATAGTTTTTTGCTCTGTTGCAGCCCCAAAGCTGCAGAGCACTGTGAGTAAAATTCTCACAACCCGTACATGAATAGTTCCTTGAATTTATATGACAAACAAAGCTCAGAACAATAGCAAGCAAAAGTTCTTGGGGGTTTAAACCTTTGTTAACAACATGGCAATACTATGCAGAAATAAACTTTACTTTTTCTTCCTCACCAATTCTTGCTCATTTTTAGTCTTGTGAAATTCAAATGACTAACTAGATGAAGAAAATTAATTCCTAAATCTGTATTATAATTACATGTAAGATTTTAATATTTAAAGGAAATTAAGTTGCAGAAAAAAACCTTTGTAGGTAAGTGCAATCTTTATAATTGCTCATAATGTTTTTTAATAATATGACTTTACTCAGTACACTCCATCTGTGATTATCAGATGGTGAGCCCTTTTCCACTACAATCAGACTATTTATTCCTTATTACAGAGTTTACCTACACTCTACTCATCTTGTCACCCTAGAAGTATCTACTATATTTGTGACTATCAAAAATATACCATTGAAACAGGATGGAATAGAACAGTTTCTAGATTTCATTAGAGAGCTAGAAAAGTATATATTAAACAGCACAGGCACATCTGTTTGAAATGTAACTTCCTCCAGCTTACCTTGAAATTGCAATGGACACTCTGACTGCAGAGCGAAATCGTGTAAAACCCTTTGAATGATGTGTGATGATTTCAAGGTCTGTGTAAGAAGGCTGTCCCCCCATCCGTGCTATGAGGGCCAGCGTGGCTTCTTCACACTCCTGGAATCCTCCTAGTAACAGCAGCAAGTATTTTTTCTGATATATGAGAGCTTTCCGAAAGCTCTCTGCTCGTAGGTATTTGCCATAAATTCTCTACAACAAGAGAAGAAGACAAAAAGCCCCATAAGCTCCAAGAACTACAACAGTTCCAAGACTTTTGACATCATTACTTCAACAGCATTTCTGTGATTATTCATTTCTCAGTACCATGGAGAAGACTGTGCTGCTGCTCACACTTGTTGAATGCAACTTCATATATTGAGGATCACCTAAACAGCAAGAAATAGAGCACACACAAAAAAGGACAACATAGGCGTTTTTTACATGTCATTCTTGGAGAGAAAAAAATAATAGGCAGGTACCTGAGAATGAAAATTTTAAAACTGAATTAATCTTTTCTTTATTCAGAATAAAGCAGAATGAACACAGTGAAAAATAAGCCCAAATCAAATTTTAAAAGCAGCTGTAGATAGTATGTGGGGGGAAAAATCCTCTTACCCTTAAAACAGCATTTTCAGTATCTGATCCCAGTTCTCTGAGGAAAGCCTCACTCCTGAGCTCTGCTCTCAACCTGGAGAGTTCTGCATCAGCTTGTTTCAAAGATTTCTGCAGTGACAGCCTTTCTCTGTTCCAAATTTCCTTCTCAGAAGCAACAAGAGTATCAATATTAACTCCAACATCTGATGAGTGCCTAGAAGACTGAAGACAAAGGAAACTGAATATGAATGACATAATTTGGAAAAGCTTAGGCCATGTCATTCTAGTCATTGGTTTGGTGGAGAGATCATAAAATTAATGAGAAAGATTATTCAGTGGTTGGATCTGAGGCCACCCTTGTGCTCTGACACCTCAAAAACAGTGACTTTAGGAGCACAATCAATGTCCCAGAAAAACACAGCTTCTCCAAAAAAAAAGTCCCCCTCAATGGGATCAAAAGTCCCTTCAATGATCTTGAAGGCTATCTGGACCTATCTGGATCTGCTTATCATGGTGATGAGATAGAGATAAAAAAGAAAGGCACAAAGCATTTAAAAGAAATGAGTAGTTAACAAAAAGAAGCTGAAGTTTTACACTTTAAAGAGTGAGTTGAGATATACTGACCACTGAAAAAGAAAAACTCACACCCATTTACTCTGTAGAGGGAAGCCAAGAAAGACAGCTTGATCACTCTGAACTGAGTGACTAGGACATGAAATTATGCTTTTATGTCTCTATACATAACTCATTAGATCAGCACCACCAAGGACATACATAGTCTGCGGAAGGTTGTCTGTGCTGGTATCTTCTCAGTTCTTCCTCCAGTTTCATAACAGCATTCCTCAAATTATTCTTCTCTTCACTCAGTCTGCCGACAAAGCCTGTCAGCTCAGCATTTTGCCTCAGCAGCCTCTCAGTCAGTGAGCTGGACGGAGTCCCTGGTGGCAGCACCAACTTCAGCTACAAGGAAGAAAGAAAACCAAACTCCACTTCTACTAGATCCAAGTTGTCAATTTGAAAATAACTGGCTTACAGTGAAAAACAGTCATAGATAACGACAATAGCTTTGTATCAATTTGTATATAAAAAACTTCAGTGTACATGTCAACTACAGACTGTTGACTTTCTTGTTTATACTTAGCCTGTACATTACAACAGAGTATTTTCATACAAGCTCAACTGTACCAGCTATAACAATTTGCAAAGTTTTCTACTATGTTTATGTTCATCTAACTTAGAGGAAAAGAAAAGCCTCAAAGCTTTTTTCAGGTTACACTGAAAATTCTTGCTTAAAATATAAATAAGGACTAAATCAAGCTCACTTAAAAATCAAATATTGCCCAATTCTTTGCAACAGATTACCTCACTTTTTTTTTTTTTTTTTTTTTTAACACAGGTGCACACTACTCAATATCAGTGGCTTTTCCTTTGGTAAATACAGGGCAGTTGAAGTAAATATGCTGTGTCAACACAATACAGTAAATACTAAATGTTGATTTTAATATCAGGAAGTACTGAGAAAAGTTTCCTCAGTTACAGAATTACTGCTGAAAGGAAAATAGCTTTTCTTAAAGAAAAAGCCACGAGACGCAAAAATTTAAAATGAAACTGGAAAAGTTTTGATTTGTAAGTTGAAAAATCACTTTTAAAGTATTAAAAATTGAAAAAAAAAATGAAAGAGGTTTTTACACTATACAAACTCCAATCAGAACACTCACTGGAATTTTCCTCTATAAAGTAAAGACCTGAGTAAGTACAGGCTTACAAAGTCCTTCCAATTTCTGCTCACAGCTCTTCATACAAACTCTCCCATCAAAGTTACAGCACTGACTCTCACCTCTTCCAGACTGGACAATCCAAGCAGTATTTTCAGTTCTGAAAGAACTTCTTCAATAGCATTTTGTACTGCAGTGAAGTCTTGATCATCTGCTGTTTCAAACTGCAATCTGAAACAAAGGGGACTGTTTCAACAGCAGATCAACTCTGACTCCACGAGCCAGACTTAAGAGGACCTTCCCTGGATTCCTATGCACTGGGTCTACAGCAAGTCACTTCAGCAGTTACAGGAGACAGGGCAACATTTTCAAGACTGCTAAGTGACTCTAAACAAAATTGTCTTGATTTTAAAAAAAAGTGTATAGGACAGTTTCCACTCATTTGTAGGCAGGGATATTCTACACGAAGCACATTTAAAATAGTGGTTCTGCTTCCCACAAATCTTTTCAATCTATGTGATCAAAATCCTAGGGTATTCCCAGATACACTGCATTCTGCTTTGCCCAGATGTTTCAGAAGGAATGTTTAATATTAAATGACCATCACAGCAAAATAAAAACAGAATCAAACCTCTCATCGAGCTGGTACCATGATATTTTTTAATCTTATGGAGATAGTAACCTTCCAAAAATAAGAATCAAGATCAGTTTCACTTGACCATAATTATTTTTTTCCCCACAGAGGATGATTCCGAACAATAATCACTTGTGCCCTTATACATGATGAATTGTTTAATTACTATTTCAAATTGAGCTATCTACACCATACCCAGATAAACCTTATCACTTTTCAGAGAAAAAAAGACAATTTTGCTGTGCCTTACAAAGGACCCTATCAAAACTGAATATGAATGACATATCAAGGATTTACAGCAGCACTTGATACTCTGTGATCCTGTCTTCCATCAGTATATCTCAAGTAACAGCATACACAATAAAACTAACAACCCCAAACTCAATTAAATCCTGTAGTCTGTGAATTATGATTCAAACCCAATAAATTGGCTTGCTGGCTGCTATTTACAAAAGCAAACAGCTGAAGACTGATCTAACCTGCTAGCAGCTTTCCAAGCCAACTGCTTCAGCTTTGGAGATGCATTTTGCAGCTTTTGTCTGACTTTTTCCAGAATTTCAGTAGCAGCAGAAAGCTCTCCTGTCAGTGTGTGGTAAGTCAACTCATTTGTCTCAGCTCCTTCCATTTTTTGCTGAAGAACCCAATTTCTTGTTCTGTCATTTGGTGTATCCCAAGTAGTCTGGAAAGAAATATGTATTTTTTTATATATATATCTATATATATATTCATTATATAGAACATACGTGATCCAGTGCTGTAAAATAAAAACATATGATTTTGAAACACACTCAGAAACTGAAGAACAGATAATTCTGACAGAGAAAGAAGTTTAGTGTGACTACAACACTGCTGTAATGTACCACTAAACTATCATTCATGAAAGGTCTAGTGTCTTTCTTGACTAAGATCTAGCAATCATGGAGCTACAGCGTGAATCCAGTCAAAAAACTCAGCAGGATTTCACCAAGCCTTTCTGTTTCTTCCATCAGCAGCTCCTTCAACCAATTTGGGCAACAGGGCCTTTGTGTTTTGGTAACCGGTTTATAGTCCAAAGAACAGGGGCTGAAAGAAACCACTATGGTCGTGGAGGTCAGTCCAGTCACAGGCAACCACACCACTGATGCTACAACAAGCAAAACAATGCACTGAAGAGGTGATCCTAGGTAGCAGCCTCCCAACACTGCCCTGGAAGAACTGCTATCCCTCACAAAGAAACCTGAGTCCATGGCTTTGCCTTTGGCTGCTTGCCCTACAGGTGGTACTAAAGAAAAAAGTCAGTGTCGCAAATGTCACAGGAACCAGCAGGAGATTCGTTATTTGAAATTCCAGGCAGATCCTGGAAAGTAGATCAGACTATGTGATGATGAGGAAGGGAAAAACCCCCAGCAGCTGCTGCTAACCCGATCCAAGGGAAGAGTCTGTGCAGAAGAACAAGGTGCACAGAATGAGCATGGCAGGAAGGCTGCTGCTGACACAGTTATCAATACACTCAACATCCTGCCTCTAGCTGTGGGTAGTTTCCAATGCTTCAGAAGATAAAAACCACTAGCCAAATCAGATGAAAAGAAAAATTTCCTTCCTGGCTCCGCATACAAATAACTGGTAAAAAGAATGATGTCAGGATGGGCAAAAACATGGTCAGTAAAGAGACAAGCAAGTCTCCCTTCTGTGACTATCTACAAATCACTCACCCAGCAACACTTACCTTTCACAGGCAAGTTTCTAAAAAAGCTCTAGAAGTAATTTAAAAATAATTCTAAACCTTCCTGACCTTTTATGACAGTGAAAAACTTAGAGGAAACAGGGTTACCACCTTCATTCATCTAAAAATTAAGATAATTCTTAAATTGATTTTTTACTTTGATTTCTTTCTTCTATTTTGTTTGCTAACATACACATATTCATGCCTATGCTTGTTTGATTGCTTACTCATTTATTTAATGAAGCTGTTGGAAGATCACTTATAATGTTTCAAAGACCCCTTGCAGTTTATGAACTAAAGATTAAGGGCAGTGACCTGGGGCATTCCTGAGTAAGAACAGCTCATTCCTGCAACTGGTTGCAAGGAATGTTCTTCTCCTGTACTGAGACACAAAGTGTGTGCATACAGCCAGATACATTTCTCCTGTTTGTGCTCCTCCTTATAACCTTTTATGCTCCTCCTTATATACTTCTGTAATTTCACTCTCAGGAGGAAGCTTGTGAATAGCTTTAGGAAGCAAACTGGAATGCCTTCCCTTTTCCATTCTCTGGTGCCCATGTTCTGTAATCTGCAGGATATTTTATAGATTGAGTCAAGGCACAGTGACTGAGCAAAAGAATTAAAGCTAAATAGCATATTTCAATATTACACATTACTTTCAGTCCTACTGTACCTCATTTGGGTTGCGGCTTGGTGTCCTTTCAGCTTCCTTTCTTCCCCCATCCTCCTGCTCTTTTTTCTGTAGGTCTTGGATTATTTCCTGCAACTTCTTGGTTTCATTCCCTAATTTATGAACTTCTTGCTTCTTTTCTCCAAGTTGCCACTGAAGGTCTTCTACTTTGGACTCCAGTTCATGGAGTTTCTTCTGTACTATTATGTTAGCATCTTGTTCTGCTTGTAATGCTTGCCTCTGGATCTGCCTTTCTTTTTCCATTTGCTGTCTCACTTGCACAGATTCCAGTTTATACTTCTCCATCTCACTTACTAACTCCACTATACGGTCATGCTTTTCATCCATTTGCTTCTGTAGCTCTTTAAGCAATTCCTCAGATGGATTTGGTGTTCCAGCTTGCCCCTTATCCTCAGCACTTTGAAGCTGAGCACATAGCTCTTTTTCCCTTTCTAGGGCACTGCTTATTTCAAGAGCTCGAACCTTCTCTGATTCAAGAAGCACCTGCAACTCAGAATTACGGCCTCGCTCACGTGACAGCTGGGCAGCACTGAGTGCTTCTTGGGATTCAATTTTCTGTTGCAGATCACTTGACAGCTGTTTCTCTTGCTCCAGAAGTTTATTTAACTCTAAGTTCCTTTGTTTTTGATCTTCAAGAGAAAATTTTAAGTCCTTTCAAAAGAAAAGAATTCATAAGAATTGTTTAAAGCTATTTGTGCATACTTTCCACAATATTCTGCAAATTGCAAATATGCTGCTTTTAACAGGTTTTGCTATTCACAAATAATACAACAATACTCTGAATGATGCAGTTACATCTGATGCTAAAATACATTACAGATGTTTTTATTCTAAAATCAGATTATTTCATAAAAGAATCTTTTTAACACATACTTTATAGTGAGATACAAACAACTGTAGTTCTGAAGTTGAAGACAGCCAGCTGCTTTTACTTCCTAAAACTGTGAAAATGATTTTTCAACTTTGGATTTCAAGATGTAAATAAATCTATGCTGTTGAAGTTTTGCTTTTTTGTCTTGTACCAGGATACCTACTCTCCCCTTCACTATAGCAAATACTGCAGAGGTACCAAGGAAGATAGTAATGAAGCATTTTCTCCTAAAGCAAACTCCCTAGTTTGATTTTCATGGGGGGAAAATGCAAACTTTTAAAATGGTGACAAACAATGTGTCTCCTTAAATCATAGTCTTAAATACTGTATTTTATGAGTTAGGCTGTGAGGGGGGCTGGATGTAGCCCTGTCAGCAGTGTCCTGTCCCCTTGAATAACTGAGAGCCATTACAAAATCTTTTAATCTTGGGCCTGAAAAGCACAGTAAAATTCCTATTGATTTAGATGGAATGTGCATCAGGCCTTTTTCATACTTTGCCACACAGCATCTATACATTTTTCTTCAGCTCCAGATGATAATAGTACTACAGCTGAAGACAGAACATGAAGCATGCATTGGACAAAAATGTAAGCTGAGATGAAATGTTAACCACAATAACATTTTCATGCTCCTTGATGTCCCAGGCCACTTGGGATTATGGAATACCTCAAGTTCTTCTCTTCCTCTTTCCTCACTGCGTTCCATTTTGGCTTTTTCTTTTTCCAAAGCCCACTGTAGCTCTCTTGATTTTTTCTGTTCATTGGCCATTGTATCCTTAAGAATATCTAGCTCAGCTGCTTTCTCCTTAACTTCAGTCCTAAAAGAGAAATTGGCAAACTTTACATTAGGCAATGGCTCTAATCCTATCATGATACATTTAGTTACTTGGTATTTACTCCATCCTGTGCACTGAAAACACTGCTAGTCTAGTGGAGTAACAGTGAAAAGTGTATTTAGAAAGACAAGACTAACTCAAACCCAAAAGAGTTGCATAGTTCAAGAACTACAAAAAATGTGTCCATCCGGCTGCCTTTGTAGCTGCCAACTGTAGGGGCTCAGAGGCAGTTATTGTTGGTGTTCAACCTAATCCAGTCACGGGCCAAAATCTTAAAGAATGCCATGGAAGTGCACCTTGCTGCCATGTTCCTCAAGGGAAAAAAATATTTTGGGGGAAAAGGAGAAAATATATGACCTGAATTTTGATTATTTTGCAAATCAATATTGCATCTTGCAATATTGCAAGTTTGCAAAAGAAATGTGCTCCTGATGGTCTGTAAAGGGTAGAAAGTAATCTGTAAAGTAATCTCAGTTTAAACTCTAGCTTAATTTGTTACCTCTGAGCTGAACATTAAGATACTATCCATGGGTGCATCCCTCTGGTTCAGGCATTCCCTAAGTGCCAAATCTGTGGCTTCTGCTATCAACCATGCCAAAGCAACATTTAAGAGTATTTCATGCGGAAGAACTTACAAAGTCATCTTAACTTTGCCATTTTTTCTCCGTGTTCATGGAGATTAGAAATCTTTAATAAATATGGTTTATTTATTAGCTTGTATACAGTAGTCTAATGTGACGAAGTTTAAAAAGGAACTTGCTAATTAATAAAGTATTAAATCAAATTATGAATTGAAATACATTTTTGATCAAATGTAAAAAGGCTATTTTTGTCAGGTAGGTTTTACAGAAATACTATAAAAGCAATTATACTACATGAGATCAAACCCTTTAATAGATCAATATTATGACTTCAGATTAGGAAAGAGAATCTTCACAGTCAACACAGACAGCTTGGCACTGGAAGCCACACCTGATGGTTTCTAGGTCCTTGAAGTGCTTGTGCTGTGCTTTGAGGGTTGCTTCAAGCTCGAGTTTGGCTTGTGCAAGTTCATTCTTCAGCTCTGTGCCCATCATCCTCTCTGAGTTCAGCTGCTCCTGAAGCTCTGCTGCTCGGTCCTTCATATTCCGGAGCTCCACTTGCATCTCCAGAATTTGCAATTGCTTCTGCTGCATATTATACTCCAGCATTTCTAAAGAGATCACCATTAATATGGAAATTAGTTCATAAAAACACACTATGTTTGGGTAAAGCTTCTCCTAGCCAGAGCATGACCACAAGGCTATTATTAAGAGTGATATTTTAAAATAATATATTCTTTCAGTAGCGCAGTGAAAGCAAACCCATGACTTCTATACCTGAATACCTTTCATACTTTCAACAAATCACTTCAACTTCTTTATTTCTTAAAGGTTGTAAGATGTGTGCAACTATATCAATACGCATTATTTGGATAATGGTTAACATAATTTAAGTTAGTTATATTACATATGCATACTTGTGACCTAGTATTTGTAACTAAACACTGACAGTGAGCTTTACTTAAAGTATATCTGTTCTCTGAACCTTTTGTTCTTCATTGTAATTGCTTCTTAGTTTCTGCATTATGCCTGACTATCCAAGTTACACAATTTCAAAGCTGCTGAAACTAAACAGTGAGGCATATATATGGAAAATAGCCTTAAAATTCAAGCTGGATTTTTACAGCAATTGAACATAACATTGTATCATTCTCAGTTTGATACAAGTCATAAGAACACAGATTATATCTTAATTTTTGCAAAAGTAGTCCAATAAGATTGAAGAAGATGAAAAGTATGCATACTCGGAACATGCATATCAAAATCAGAGACTAAAGAAAGTCACTATTTTTTGTCACAACATTATCAGCACTGTCTTGAAAGCATTTGGAAACAGACATATATTACCACAGAAGTCACCTTGGCTTTTTGAATCCATCTCTTGTTCTCTCTTTGGGTTACTTTTCTTACTGTTCAACTGAGCATGTAATACTTGAATCTCCATCAGCAAACTTCTTCTGTCTGCACTCTGAAGACAGTCCATTGATGCTCTCTGGTTAGTAGCCTATCAGCATTAGAAACATTTTAAAATAAAACTCCAGATTTTATGGGAATATCTATGGTGTCGACATCACACTTATTTACATATTCATAGTGCGTATATATTCAAAACATTTTCAATGAAGTCAGTATTACAATATTTGGAAGAACTGGTAGTTATTTTTTTATTTCCCTACTAGGTATCGAAATTACAGACTGAAAAGAACTATCACTTTTCTGGCAAACTGCAATTTTTTCACTAATCCTTCCATGTTCCAGATGAGATAACTGACTTCTTTTCCCTGTCCCACAGCAGCCTTATCACTTTCTCTTCTCGCAAATTATTTTGTATAAACAAGCTACCTTTTCTCCTAGACAGTGTAACATAATTCTAATTAACTTAATGACATCAAACTCAGGACAACTGTGTTTAATTCAAATTGATCTATGAAGGCTGTATATGTTCTATAACTTGTGCACCCCAAAGTTTTTCCCAAGCCACATAATTTTTCTTTTAAAAGACACCAGTTCCTTCTGCAAGTCTGACTTTGTTTTCATCCTTAGACTGTCAAAACTACTATTAATACATATATTTATAATGGATTTATAAATCTAAAATTAAAATCTATTGTAGACAAACACTCTGACTACAGTACGGTTTATATTACCTGCTCTTGTAGTCTGTGCTCTAACTGACTCATCAACATCACGGCATCTCTTGTGCCCATTTCTGCAAGTTCAGTTTGAAATGCAGCAAGGAGAACATTTTGTTCCCTCACAAAAAGCTGTTGAATGGCATGTAGAAGTTCTCCTCGCCAGTCAGAGACACCTTCAGGAGATTCAGTACTTGCACAGCTCTGCAGTAGTATAAAAACAATTTAAAGGGCCAAATGGAAAGATAACATCATTATAATCTGATGTAGCGTGTGTGTTTTGGGTGGAATATTTAGCTTCTCCTAATAATTGTGTAAATTTCATTCATCCAAATGGATGCATTTACTGTACACATGACAAAATTTTCTGCATTCCCAAATGCTAAACTTTTAGCTTAGTTTTAGATGGAGGTAATTCAGCTTTTTGTAACTGAAAACTTAGCTCTGTGTAGTTATTACTGAGGTTACTATATCACACTATTCTTTTAATTTTTCATCTATTCCATGCCTCTCCCTAGGCTCTCACAGAGCTATGTGGTAGTATGCAGATATTGTGTATGAAAAAGATTTAATTTTAAATGACATGAAGTTCATCTGCCCTCTCTGCATGCTAAAGGAAGTGCTGAGTCAAAAGTTCTCAATGCACAGAAGAACAAATATAAACTGTAATACCATGAAGTGCAATATGGAGATTTATGGCACATTTTAAAAATATTTCACCTTGTAACAAAATATTTTAGCATTTAAACCTGAACAGTGAATATGTCTTAGAAAGTTATAATAAATTATTTTTTATTCAGATAGAATCTTATGATATTATTTATACCTCAGCTTCTCTATGAACTTGCATTTTTGCAATTAGGTCTTTCAAAGATGAGATGGTGCTTAGGAAAGCTTTTCTTTCTTCTAGCCAAGATTCTGGCTCTTGCTTGTGAGATGACAGATCTTTTTCACTATATGGAAATTCAGTGAGAGACAGCACCTGTATGCCTTCATGATGGACTGCTCTCAGCAAACCCTACAATAAAAGCAAAAAGAAATCAATAATGCCAGTAATAACAACATATAATAATAACAACAATAATAATTGCAATCTTATTTCATATGTATTGGAAAACTGGCACTTCTAATTCATTAGCATCATAAGGAAACTGTGCTTCCTCTTATCAAGGACAGAAATGTCACCCAGACAAAAACTTACTAAATAGTTGTATTTTTCCTCAGTTTCAAGTAAAATTTTCCAGTGTACATTTGTCAAATCAATTTTTTATTTTTAAAATAGCTACTCATGGAAACTGACATTTTCAAAACAGTCCTGGGAAGCTTCCAGGTGAGCTTTGACATTCACTTTTTGAAATTACTATGAAGCTACAGCTTTGTCACAAAATACTTTTCTAAAAATGTAATTAAAGTATGATACCCTTACTCGTTATAATAAACACATTTGCTTTTATAACATAGCTATAAAAGTAGAATCTATAAAATTGTGTAATATATGATCATATTATTGTTAATAACAAAACTGCAATAAATTATAATCATAATTGAGAACAAGCTTATAAACTGATATAAAGTTCATATTTAGTGTAATTTAAAATGCAAAAATGCACATCACTGTTAGAAAGTGTATTAAAATAGTCAACACTAAAACTTATCTAAATGGCTCTGTTATCAATGATCAAGCAGAAGATAATCTCATCTTTCAGTAGGATCAGTCTTGTCTCAAAAAGATTGAGTCTATTTTACCTTAATTTCTTTTGGAAGTAAATCTGTTGAAGTTTCACCTTCATCTACTCCTTCAGATATTGTGTCGGATCCCTGGGTCTGAGCAAGATACATTCCTTGACTCCAGTCTGAACTAGAGTCTAAAATAAAAGGAGAGAAAAACATGAAAGCTGGATTACAGTGAAGCTTGAAGAACAGGCATCAAAAAGGTATTTTTTATCTGTTGTTTTAACAGGTAGTTGCATGTCACTAAGGGTTCATTCTAAGCCTGGAGACCACTTGTTTTACAGTTTTTGTTTTTCAGTTTCAAAGAAGTAACAGCAAAACAAAACTAAAAAATAAAACCATAACAAAACTTAAAAATCCTAGTTTAGTTTTACAAGACAAACAACTACTTGCATAAACACTTCTGCCAAATGACCTACTCTTAATATGCTTAGCCTTGCCTATGAAAAGGATCAGTCTAATAATTTTATTACACTTGGAGAAGTCAATACTTGTCATCATCTCCCACTGCTAGGGAGCTGTAGCTTTAAATACTATCAGGAGATGACAAAGCTATGCTGAAGAGATAATGTAATAGCTAAGAAGGATATAGAAAGTCCAATGGAAAGGAAAATAATTAGCATCTAATGCCTCAATTAAAACCCATCTCTGCTCCAGACATTTTCCTTTTGTACCAAATTGACAGACATAGCACGCCCACAGCCTTTTGCTGCTGCAACAGACTTCTGCTTCAATCCGGGCAGTAGCTGTTTTGATTTCTTAGAACACAAACTTTTTAACAGTAAAATTAATATCAAAAAAGCATATTTAATTTATAATGCTGTTTGAAATCTGTAAATTTCTTACCACTAGAACCTCCATCTCTAGCTTGATGTGGTGGAGAACGTGCTAATCCAGAAACTGGGATGCTCTGTATTTAGAAAAGAAAACAACCAAGTCTTTAACCCCTCACCCACTCTCAGTAAGGGAGAAACTTTTAAGGAGCAGGAAATAATGTGAACCTCTTTGTTCCATTTCCCCTGCAATCAAAGTAATAAAACTGAATATGTGAGAGATGGCATTCCACAGGGTGACCTACTTTTCAACAGAACAGGGCAGGTTCAAGGCAGATGCACTGGGAAACACCTGATAGTTGAGCATACTTGCAAACTCAGATGCTGACAAAGGGGTTCACAATCTCTCCCAGGGTCAGGGTAACAGAACATTCACAAGTTTTTTACTGAGCATGTTGTATATGCTCTTTATAGATTTTATATGGGAATTCCTGTGGCAAGAGTAAAAGCTTGAATCAAAGTATTTCAGTAATTATAAAATAAAATACGTACTTCTTTGGCTTGTAGAGTTTCTATGACTTCCTTTAAAGTATTACATTCTTCAGTCAATACTTGTACTGCAACAAACTTCTCTCTCTTTAATGCTTCAGATTCAGAGATATGCCTTGTCTCCATGTCCATGATTTCAGCAGCATGAAGCTCCTGCATTTGGTCTATTTTTTCAGTAAATTCTCTTACAATCTCTGCAATCTCTTCTGAAGAGCATCCATTTTGCAAATCAATTTGAATTTCTGCATTTTTAACAAGGACTGGTGAGATTTCCACAGTCTTGTCTGTTTGCATTGAGGAGTTGTTTCCAGTTAGAGCAGATTCAGTGGCTGACAAATCACATGATATTTCTGCATCCTTCTTGCTTTCAGTTTTCACCATTTCTCTGTCCTTTCTCAGGTAACTTGCAAGCCTCTCTTCTGCTTGAACCAGGTTCTCTTTAACTTTACACAGGTCTTCCTGAAGATGTATCAGATTTGTCTCTTTTACCTGTAAATAATGGAGAAATCTCAATTGCAATCCTTCCAAATACTTAAAATAGCTAAAATTCAAGCAACCCTCTAAACCATTACAGGTTAGTTTAGTTCTGTTTTAAAGCAGTTATGACACATGGTAGCAAATATTATCTCCTAAGAAATACAGCTCTAGATCCACTGTGGCACTGCAGTAAAACTAAGTACTTTGGCAATGAGTGAGTATTTGATCTAGAGCATCAGCACTGTTCCACTCACAGTAGACACTGAGTGGCTGTTTTTTCCTTGGTGGCATTCTCAGTAAAAGATTAAAAAAATCCCTAACTATAGCATGCATATTTGAACAGTAAGTCCTGTACAACTGTTTGATTTAAATACAATATGGAACACTCTAGTTCTTACTGCTAGTTCTTGCTGAAGTTTTTCTGCCTTTTCTCTGTAACTGCTCAGTTCTTCCTTAGCAGCAGCTGCCTCTTCTTTCACTTGTTCAAGTTCAGTAATAAGCACTTTTTCTTTTTGATTTTGCATGAGCTGTGCTTCTACCTATATGGCAACACAAAACATGGAAAATGGTAAAGAACCAAGTTTTAACAGCACTGATCACTTTCACACGAACTTACAAAGTGAAAAGACCAAAAGAGAAAAAAAAAAATATGTTATTTGGGTTAACACAGCTTCAAAACAATAAGACCATGAGAGGAAAGACTATCTTACAGTTTAGTGAACTGCAAGCATAAATTGGATACATCACACAGAAATCACAGGGAGGAAGGTGAACAGAGAGTAGAAATGAGGTCTGATAATATTATTTAACTTACAAGACATTTATGACATTTATTAAATTTGTATTTGGATGAAAGATCTTAGAAACTTTTCTTGTCCAGTACTTGGTTCCATGATTTCCAAAACTCTCACATTCAGAGACATCAAGCCCACTTTTGGACTATCAAACAGTCAATTTTGACTGATAGTTCTAAATTGAGAGGCAATAAACCACTGGTGCATGGAAATCTGGACAAATGAATACTGGAACAGCTGCTGAAGGGAAATATCTTTGGAAGTAACATGAGAAAACAAGAAAACATAAATTGGGATCAAAACTTATATAAATAACTTTCATTCCAAAAACATCTGTATAGACAAATTAGTATCACTTCCCTTATCATTTTGAATCCTCTTAGACTGTTTTTATCATCTTAATTTTTATGTCTCTACCTCCACACCTTGTAGAAGTGTACTACATTCCATTCTATGTCAAGTCCAATTAAGAATAAGAAATTATATGTCCAAAATTCAAAACCACCTTACAGTAATGAAAAGGTGTTTGTAATGCATAATGGAAACTGATGGTGGGGTTCCCCTAAAATAACATCCCTCTCTTCTGTCTAACTGTAAGAATAATATAGAAATGAAAGTGCTACATAATGCAGAATATTCCTATAGTTATTCTCATTAATAACCATTTCATTCATTATACTTCACATGATATATCAGGTTTTAGTGAAAACAAGACAAAAGGAAATGGCATCTATTTACCTGATATGTCTGCATTTCTTCTTGCTTAATATATTTCTGAATCTCTCCTTTATGTTTTTCTTTAACCTCTTCTAGCAATTGCTGAAGCTCTAAGAACCTCTTTTCTTTCACTGTAGCTTCCTTTTGTGCAACTTTAACATTTTCTTTTTCAAGCTCCAAGCTACAATTTACCATTGCCAGCTGCTCTTCCATCTCACTAAGCCTCTGTGTTAAGAGTGATAATTTTGATTCTGTCTCATTTTCAGTTCTATCACTCAAACCCTCTGTTTGGGCATTCTTGCTTTCTTCATCCACACACTTTGAAGCTTCCTGAATTTCCTGCATGAATCTTCTCTGCTCTTGAACTGCATTTAGCTGAACCTGACTCACAAGAGCAGCAGCAACTTTCTCCATTAGTGTCTTTTCCAGTTCTAATATCCTCTCTTTAAGTGATTCTTTTTCAGCTTTGCTTTGCTCTTTCATGTCTTTTATTTCATTGTAGCACTGGCACAGTTCTGAATCTTTTTGTTTAATGCATGCCTGAAATTGCTGCAGTTGTATCTCCATCTTGCTAATGGTGACTCTTGCATTGTCATCTGAAGTCCTAAACTGGGACTGATCTGGCAAGTCTATCTTCTGAGATAAGCCTCCTTCCATTTGTTCAGTTTTTCCATTGCTCCTGTCTTCTGGTTTTGACTTACCACCTTGGACCAGTGCACATTTATATTCCTCTGTTATTCTTTCATGCTCTTTTTTTAACACACTTATTTCTTGCTTTAACTGCCTCATTTTTAACTTTGTTTCCTCAAGCTCATTCTTTGTTTGAGATGCCTCTGCATTTATGTTTTCTACTTGCTTTTCCAAAGCCTCCTTTTCTGCCAGAACTGCTTCAAGTATGTGTTTTGGACCGTCAGCATCTTCTTGAAAACCAGCAACGTCTGTTGGTATATTTTGTGCAATAATTGCCAGCTCCTGCTGAAGCTTATCAATTACATCATTCAATTGCTCTACTTCCTCATCATTTTTTCTCTTCACACGTTCTTGATCACTTTTCAGACATTCTACCTGGGCTTCAAGCTCCCGTATATGCTCATTTTGCTCTTCAATAACCTGGGAAAAAAAAGCCAAACAAAACACCCAGATCATGTTTGTCCTGGACTTCACAGAAACAGTTTAATCCAACATTGGAAGATCTCATAAAAGAAAGTTTCCAATGAATTTCTTAATGTGACGTCTCTTCTAAAGCTTTAATGAGAATTGAGACATCATCAAAAAGGACAGAGAAAGTAGCCAATGACCTTAAAGGACAGAAAAATACGTATTAAAGTATCAGATGAAGTGAAAGCATTTGTAACATTCACAGAGCTAGGGAACACTGAATTTTAAGTGCTCACGATACTTGCTTACATAAGACACACCCAATTTAGGTGAATATATATTCTAAATACAAACAGACCTTTTACTAATTGTGTTGAAAGATTCCAATGTAACGTGCTTTTTAATCTGAGACCATAGAAAACACCTATCAGCTGACCATGGCATTTTCTGTCACAATCCTAAATATGTGTTTGTGTGTTTATGCGCATGCATACATGTATGCACACGTGCACACAAACACCTAGAGCAGGTATTACACAAAGACCCAGGGCACAATCATTTCTTTGTGCCACTGTTTAGATCAAAGTAAAAAGAGACAAAGTTGTAGAAGTATTTATTTTATAATGCATATGACTATCCAAACAAAAATCAAACTCATGAAAACATGAAGAGAGTAAGAATAATACTTTCCTAGATTACTTCTGAAGACACTTTAAATTAGAGGCTGTGTAAGGGCATCAAAATTCCAAGAAATTTATAAAATTGTTTAACTGATCAAATATGAAGTTGATGACTTTATGACACAGAAAAGAGAAAACATCTTATATTGGTTTCTAATAAATGAGTAGAAACACAAAATGGAATGAGTAGTGTTGATGAACTCTAAATTCAATAAATACAAAAGTCTCAGCAAAAGGAGTAAAATTTGTTTGAAAACCTTTTTGTTAAATTGCAGTGGAAGCAAATTTCATTTGAATGTAGAAGAATGACAAAAAAATTGTCTTTATGAAGACAAAATAAAGACAGACAAGACTATAAGCAGTAAGGCTAAGAAACAAAATGCCTTTTTTTAAGTGAATGTTTGGAGATCTGAAGAGAACAGTGCTTCTATAGTGGAAATGCAGAAGGCAGAATAAAATATGTCAAAATATTCAGAAAAACATATAAGTTAAAATCAGTTATGGTATTCAGATACCATAGGTAAGAATTCTAATAAGAGTCTGTTTGAATATGAAAAAAACATGCAGAAATCAGGAAAGATGACTAAATTTATTACTCAAGTAACCACATTTTTTCCTTTGTCACTTAATACTTCACTATGCTTAGGTAGTTAAGTAGAATAATAAGATGACTTTGTAGTAAGTATAGTATGTACAAAAATAAATGTGACCATATAAATTAGAAAGCCTGGTTTCCCAACCAAGAAGTTAATTTTAAATGAAATGATTTGGGTTGGAAAGGATGTTAAAGATCATATAGTTTCAATCCCACTGCCACAGGCAGAAGAAAGCATAGTGATCCTGGTGATTGCTATCAACTCAGCATAACAGTTTCTGGTCTTCATAACGTAATGGAATAAAGGCCCCCAGAATGCAAATAGTCATTAAAAGAAAAGCACTTAGTAGGATGAAGATGTCTAAGGGACTTAGAAAAGGGATTAACCTAAGAATAATCTATTAATATTTAATAATGCTCTCATAACCAAGCAGAGCAATTATTTAATGTCCTGGAAAATAAAAGCAAGTCAGGATGAAATTAAGAAAACTAAGCTTCATGTTACTGAAGAAAACCCAATTCATTAAAATTAATTACAACCAAGTCCCAGGTATTTTTCTCAAGGCAAGAACTATAACTCTATTACTGGGATCATTGTATAGAGCAGAACTGTTCTGGATTATTGAAGTATGATATTTCCTAAATCTAGTTTCCTAAATCCAATTCAAAGTTTGTCACTGAGTTTCACTATAACTGAATTTTGAACATAAAGACTCAGTAAATTATCCAGCTCAGTCAGAGCCCTGTTTTAGTGGATTCAATATGTCCTAGTGGAATTTTAGCCTAAACGTTCAGTCAGCTACCAAGGGATACAGAAATCCTGTTCTTAACTTGCTTTTGAGTGAAAGCTTATGACTAATAAATGACATTTAAAATAGTCAGAATGCATAATTCAGCCACTGAAAAAATCAGTGTGTTTTATCTGTACAAAATGGAAGTAAGCCAAAAGAAGATGAAGCTGATAACCAAAAAATCACTTAATTGAAAAATAACAGAAAGCTACAGGTGTTAAAGCTCAGTAAAAGAAAAGATAAATCTGCTTCTTTGTTGCCTCCTCTCTACTTCTAATAAAACACAGCATTTTGTTTGCACCTCCATGCTTGAAATTGGACAAAAGATGTTGCCAACACTGGTATGAGAACAAAGCATTCACACAAGCTCAGGGAGCTCAGTTCAGCTGCTAAAAATGCATTAAAATCTAACATGATCCAGCAGATGTCAGTGGAGTGCAACTCTGAATGTAAGTCATGTGAGGAAAGATGCTAAAATGAATGTTGAGATTGAATTCAGCTACCTAAATACTATTAAATACTCAGAAGTATCAGAAGAATAAAGAATGAAGAAGAATTTAAGACAAAAACCCAAGCAGAAATAAGGGAGAATAAATTAAAAGAAAATAAAGTGAAAACCATCTGTCATAAACAAGACTAAAAAGGAAAAAGAGGTTAGGTTTAAAGCATGGCTTGAAACTGAAGCATTTGCATTTTGAAATTTAGGCAGCAACAGAAGATAATGCATCTGGTGGGGTACAGGGTTTTTTTTTTCCTTCTAACTAGCAGTAGAAAGTAGGACTCTGAAAATATTTCAGAAGTATGTACCTTGTTGTCAGTTGTGACTTCAAGTTGCCGTTGCAGTTTTGCTATTTGTTCATGAAGATGATATATTTCCTGATCCTTTTCTTGCATGATGTGAGCAAGCCTCCCAGCCACTAAATGATGGTCCTTTATGGCAGCATCCTCAGAATTCTGGATAGCTAGTCCTAGTATTTCCATTTCATCCTGCCAAACCCCCCCCCCAAAAAAACATGTTACAGTGGTACAAAGCATTTTCTCTATACTCTTGTATGAGTATTTCAAGCAGAGGAACTAAAACAACACAAATTTCATGGAATGACAATCATATGAATTTTTTAATACTTTGGCAAGTTGAATAGTGGAATGCTTGAAAAAGAGAAAGAATTTGGTGTCTTGGCATTTTCAAAGAACTTATTTCTGCGACGGAAGGAGACTAAATCTTTAGGCTTCTCTGTTACACAGTTACCTTAAATAATTTGTTCTCTTGTTCCAGTTCCTGCAAGTGTGTAGTGGACTCCTTTCGCTGAATTTCTAGCTGCATGTGCAATTGCTGAACTTCTTCATTTTTATTTTCTAGCTCCTCTCGAAACTGCTCCAGTTGCTCCTCAAGGTTCGTGACCTATGTTTCCAACAAAAGGAGCAGGAAAAGGAGTAGGAAGCCATACCAAAAATTAAATGCTATGAATTTCAAGTACAATGTCTACAGTAAACTGGTTTGCTGTGCACAGACAAAAGAATGTGTACTGGGTGACATTCTGAGTCCTTAAACAGAATGGAATTTTAAACACCACTAAAAAAAATCAGTATTTCTCAATTGGGCTGAATTTTTATTTCAGAAACACTTTTGCAGGTCATAAATATTAACACAAAACAACAACTGTCATGGATCATGAGAGAATTTCAAAGGCTTTGGACTGATGTTTCTCTAGCTGTAAAAAATTTCATCTGCATAGTTCACTAAGCTCAACAAAAAGCAAAAACTGACAAACCAAAATATAAGTGGAAAGATGGAAATTTTCACAGGCATTTTACCTCCTTTTCCTTTCTGTCCACAGCTTCTCGTTCAGCTTGCAGTTGTACTTCAAGAGGCAACTCTCCTTTTACTATGATGGTGCCAAACTGTTTCCTTTCCTCCACCTATAAATAGAAATAAAACTAATAGTTATCAGATTAAAAAAAATACACTTCTTTGGTCTCAAGAAAATAAGAAACCAGCAAATCCTTAATAAATTTCAACCAAGAAATACCTTTTGCAAGTGGTCTGCACTGATGATTAAGGCTTGTTCCAGTTCTCTTATCCTGCATTCTAGCTTCTCAATTTCTTCATTTCGTTCTTGTATATCTCTCTGAAGCTGCTCCTTAGACAGCAAAAGCTCACTGCACTTGTCCGTTTTTTCTTTGAGATGATTTGTTAACTGTTCAACCTGATGACAATATGGCAAGATTATTATATTGTACTACACTGGAAGGGTTCGCTAGCAATAGCAACACCATGCATTTCTGACAGGAAAAAAATATTCCTCTTTTTCTCCCATAACGAAACTCCTACTCTTTAGGTGAAACAGAACATATAGTCAGAATACTGTGGTACTACATCCAACAAATACAAACAGCATTATTGCAAAAGTGGTATGTTCTGTGCCACATTGCCTACTCCCTAGATCTGATCTTGTCTTTCTGAAGCCTTCAGACTCTGTAGTCAGTTAAAAGCAAGCAACACAGCATCCCTAGGCAGCCCACTAAAATGAAGCCTTTAACACCTATGGATGGAATGTCTTGACCCTATGGTCAAGATTTTACTTGTCTCAGAGGAAAATCATAGCTCTAAAAATCTGTGACAAAATTATTCAAAAGAAGGAGCTGATTAGTGATATACAGGAGTATGCTAAAACTCACTGGACCTTTAATATTGAAGAGAATAGCTATATTTAAATCACAAAAGACAGGATGCTTTGTTTTCTTGCTATGTTCCTTAAATGGGACCAACCAGATGTCATGGATGTAATAAATTCACTTTCTAAGGGGGACAAAACATCCGAATCAAACATTCTGAATCTCAGTAGGTCAGATGTATGTATCTCAGAAACAACATATTACAAGATTAACTAAAGTAGCAGAGATAGTCTATCTCTGCTTTATTATTATTTATTATCTCTGCTAATTACCTATCCATTTCTAGCTGTATTTCAGAAATTAATTGAAATTACAGATAAGAAAGATGCATAACAAATCCATAGTATGATGTACAGAGGTAAGACCTGAGCAACTGAGCAAGAGATAGGGAAAGTAATCTTTGTCCCACTCAAGAAACTGATTTCAGTATTTACAATTAGGAAGTTACGATGTAGCCAAAAGGTAGAAGAGTCAAAGCATTTCAAGAGACAGGAGAGAAGAGGACCAGAACATAAAGCTGACAGGATGGTATTATTGACGTTATCCATCCATGAGTAACATCACAGTCTGAAGTGACCTCAAAAAAGTCCTGAGAGAGAAATGGAAAAATAAAAATCAAGTCTAGAGCAGACTCTATGACAACCCTCCCTGGAATAAGTTGACAAAACTGAAACAACAGTAAGAAACAAATTTAGTTATCAACTGAAAATGCTCATGGATTCCCTGAAAGCAGAAGAGGATTTTAAAAAATGTGTAACTACAAAAAATAGAACAGCTCTCTCAAAAGCACGATAAATAATGAAAATACGTATATTTACAAAATATTTCAAAGAACACTGTGAGATCAAAATATACTATGTAGTAAGAATAGGTACTGCACTTGATAAGAGAAATGTAAATCATATTAAACATTGAAAATCCTGTCTATAATTTCCAGCACATCACATCACATCACCTATATCTAAATCAGCTCCTACATCTGTGGTGCTTGCAGACATTATCTTGCTGTCTTTCTACCTACCAAAAAATTCTAATTTAAAAACATAAAGTATAAATCTCAAAATCTTAATCACAGTTAAATTTGTTCTTCATTTTACAGCATGTGTTAAATTTCCATTGCAGCATATCTGCCAACTTAAGAGTGTGTACACATATGTGTATATGTACATATAAATCCGGATGATTTTTACATACAGATTCTGAACAAATAGGACATTTTTTTATTATGCTCCCAAATCTGAAATTTTCTTGGGAGAATTTTTTTTTTAATGTGAGAATTTTAACCAGGAATTCATATGCTATCCATGCCACAAACAAAGCAAACACATAACAAAATGAATCAAAAATTAACATCCTGGATTCAGAAAAATTCATTGCACTAGAGCCACCTCCATCTGTGTAAAACATCAGCAGGAGAGGAATGTGCACACTCCTGGCAACAGAAGGAAACAGATGTAGAATTGCCCTGTATGCTTTGTTTAACACATACCCATCTAATTCCAGATGATTCATTGTTCCCAGAGGCTGATGACAACCATGTCTCACAGTACTGACTGAACAATGTCATATTTCATACAAACCTTGGTACTAAAATATATTTAGAAACCCAATGAATCACAGTTCTAAACATGCAAATCCCAAATAAATAGGTACTTCGACATGCTTATCTCACATACAGCCATTTGTGTCCTATTACTGTCTGAGGTCCAAAATACATCCTAGAATCATAAAATGTTTTTGATTGGAAAGGATTATAAAGGTCACCTAGTTCCAACGCACCTGCCACAGGCAGGGACACCTTCCCCTATTTTATATTATACAGAACACTAAATATTACTAATATTTAAGAATTGAATGACGGCAACTGAACTACTCCAGTAAGACCTTTGATTTGAAAATGACAGTCTAATGTACGAGAGGGTATTTTAATAGTGAAAATCAAGCAAAAGTATCAATTGTGATCAAAAAGCAGCACACAAGAAAACCCATAAAAAATAAAATGCAATTTAATTGACTAACAGTTCATCAAACAAAATCTGCAAAAGCATTATAATAGCATTTGCACTGCTGCCACTTCTTGATTTTGCTGAGTCTAAGAGTTTTCTGTGATTCCTTTGAGCTGCTGTTCTACAGTCACTTCATTTGTTTCAGTGCCAACAGACTTTCACTGGGGAGGTTCAGGTGTACACACAGAGTGCTACATCACAGGTGTTAAACCCCAGTAACTCAATGCCCTCAGTGGTCTACCTGTGCTATAAACAGGATGTCAAAAAACAACGTAAGAACATAATGTAAAGAACACTGTTGTCAAAGAACATAATGCAAAATTGCTATAATAGTCTTGAATGCTTCCACAAACTTTTGAGAACAGGATTTTCTAAGTTAAGTTATAGGAGAGAGCCTTATTGAAAGTCAAGAAGTTTCTGTACGTCTTCTACTAAAACAAACAATCTAGAAAAAAACCCCAAAACACAGTTCCATCACTTTCCAGCAGCACTTTCAATCTCAGGGCATTTACTTTTCTGGCTTGCAAATGGATGCAGAGTAGGTACACTATAAAATAGCTTAATTATAAATACCTTAACAGCTGTCAACTTGTCATTCATATTCATTGAGTACAAGTAATAAAATGTGTTACCTCTCTGGTTTGATGCTCATTGACAGGCAGACTCCTTTGTGGAATCTTAAGCTGTTGCTCCAGCTTCTGTATCTCTTGCTGGAATACATCTCTCTCATGCTCTCGGTCAATTGCTTGCTCCTGAAAGTTAAGAAATTATGTGGATACACCATTTGATTTTAAAACTACCCAAGTTAAGTGTCATCACTCCTAACTTGAATTAGCATGAGGCTGATAACAATAATGTCAGTATTTATAAACTAGCAGAACTTCTGGCAGATACCATTAACATCTTTATCATTTGAGGCAATAAATCTAATATTTTTATACAAAAATTAGCACAGCAGAGACACACCAAGTGGTATTTCACAAAAATGACAGGTTTGTTTCTTCTGTTCCAGGTACACCATACAAATGACAGTAAGCAAATATTTTATGATTACTTCCCTACTGTTTGTCTTTGATAAATGTAGAATAAACAGAAATTCAAAATGAAAATTAACTCTGGGTTAATATTATGAAAAGCCATCAGAAGAAAAGAACTATCAATTGCTTGAAATACAGAGCTGTCCTAAGCTTGCACTTACAAATGATTTTCGACTTTTAAAATGTTAATAAATACTTGGGCTGGAACCTACAACACTGCCTATGCTTGCCATCATCTGCCTATGTTTGCTCAAATTCTGAAAAAAATCAGCATTTCTTCCTGAACCAAACTTCAGTAGCAGTGTTACCAACCTTCATGATATCTGCCTGATACCATACTTACATCTAGAAATTTTCTTGTTTTCTCCAGTTGCTTCTCCAAGGCCTGGTTTTGCTGCCTTAAGTCCATTAGTTCTGCATTTTTCTCTTGTTCTAGCTCTATGAAACGATTAACCTGTTCTTCCAAGTCTATTTCCAAGACTTTAACTTGCTTCTGAAGGTCATCATACTCTTTTTCAGCTTGACGTTGTACTTCAATTTTTTCCTTCATTAGCTTTTCTGTTTCCTCCAGTAATTCTGAGTGTAATAAAAGCATCACTACTTTTAGATATGAATAATAAGCAATGTTGTGAAGCAAAACCACTCCCCAAGGTATCCATGCTGTAATCTGCAGAAGGATGTGAACTGGCTTGGGTTTTTACAATTTTTCTTTTTTTTGAAAATATATTTTCTTCTGAGAAATAATCACGATAGTGACTAAAGCAAATTTGTATTAAAATTACTATCCTTTAGGTAGTCTTTGAAGGACTGTTACTGAAGTTATATCAGATCACCTCCCTGTTTAAGTTTCATATCAATTAAAAGGTCTTTGTACAATTGAAAAGAAAAGAAAATGCATGGGGTCAAACCACAGCTAGAGTCAGCACAGGAGTTAACAGTGATGCACAGAAAACCCAACCCTCTTCTCATCCCCATTGCCAGTAAAATCAATCCACTCGCAGACTTCATTATTTAATGTGATACATATAAATAATTTGAGGGAAATGCTGAAAGACTTAGCGAGGTTGCTGGGCAGACAGAGAGGAAAATTACTGACCTGCAACTGGAGCTTGCAAAATCAGTGACTGCATGAATGCCCAATTTTGACTCATCATGAAAAAGCCAGCAAGCACATATATAGGAAAGCCCCAAACCACTCTAAGACTCTTAAGCCACAGCCCACTGAAGTGCCTAGTGAATAACCCTGTGAACCCTGGAGGTAAAACCCAAATGGCAAAGTGCACTTACTTTTGGATAATCTTAAAAACAGGACTGATATTTAGACAGAAACAATAAATTTTATTTTCACTAGAGAAGAAAGATCTTTCAGGCACCATCATCTTACATCATATGTAACCAATTCTCATTTCTATGTAACCATTATATAGCAATATAGTAAGATGCTTAATTACCACAGTGAATGACTTGGCTGTATTTGGAAATAAAAAGAAATAAAAGACTACAAAAATATCTCTCAAATACCATCTAAGTCACTGTAATTCATAGGTGAATAAGATGATGGTTATTGATGAATTTGCTTATTATGTTTAGAAATTATAAGAAACGTTGTTAGCAAAATGTAGAACTCAGCATGAAGTACAACATCAAAGCTGCAGGCCAGTAAGAATTACAAGTAATGTCAGTAAGCCAAAAGCCCAATAATCCTGATTAACAACGTCAGTACGTGTAAGTCTTCCACCCAGTTACAGATTGGCCATGCAACATACAAACACACCTGCTTGGGAAGCTGCATCGATTGCAGCATCTACTAGGCCTAGGAGAATAGAGAGAGAGAAAACAAAAAAAAAAAGAAGCAAAGTAATTCACATGCCAGCTATAGTTTTCTTGTGGTGCAACAACGTAAGAGAAAATGAAGCCAAAGATAGATGTGGCATTTAATGACAAAGTTGTTGAGATAACTTAGGGAATGTGACAAGTTATTCTGGTATGCATGATATAAGTACCTATGCATATTTATAGAATTGTTTATCCTCACAGCTTTTAAACATGACAATAACTTTAATATATTTAGAAGCCTAAACCATACAAAAAATAACTGAAGTGGAATCATAGACAAGGATCTTCTTCACTACAGAGTAGGAAGCAGCAATTTGTTCTTAAAATTTTGTTGGTTTGGAAAACTGCAGGAAATTGTAGATCTACAAGATATTATATCTATAAAAATGGCAACATTATAAATTGGAATAAACTTCTAAAAGTTAAATAAAGTGATAACTTCAACCTGCTATTTACAACGTAAGCACTGCGATCCTTCAAACATCAGTACTTCTTAAAACACTACTGTTCTAATTTTCTTCCCCTCTGAAACATGAAATATTAATTTCAGTTATTAGTTTAAGAAAGAATTAAAGGACACATTTACTTCATGAGGGTAAATGCTTTTTTTTGAGTAAGCAGTTAGTTAGATTACTTTGACATGGTATATATCTGAAATTTTCACCATCAGGGCTGAAAGTTTTCATTACTGGTAGATAAAAGGCTTTCCTTATGATGCAACTGTTGTGCTATTCTTCCCTGAAAGAGGAATTTATTAGAAAAGTTTATCTTCCATGACTAAAATAAATACAGCCATCACATGTAGTGCAATCATGTTTTGGTAGGTACGCTTCCTAGTCTGTCTTTAAGTCTGTTTGGAAAGTATTTTGACATTATTTTTATTCATTGTTGCTATTCCATCTCCAGTGGTAATCTAAACAAAAGCAGATTTTTGGAGATAAAGCATTATCTGGCTTAAAGAACAACTATAATTTCTCAATACTTCTAAAAATTCAGTCATTTCTTGTTTAAAAATCAAGAAAAGTTATCATGACTAACATTAGGCAGCAGACGTGAAAATGTCACAGTTGGTTCTATTACATTTTTATTAATGATCACAAAGGCAATGGGGAGAAGCCTTTGCCAAGACTACTTATTATTTTATTTGGAAGTATAAGCAAATCTCATAGAAAGATTGTGATGAATACATACGCTGCTCTACGGGCCCCGCCTCTGCTCTCATGGCGTCCTTCTGTCTGGAGAGTAATTCCTTTTCTTCCTGGACCTGCTGCTGTTCAGCCTCTAACTCCTGCAATTTGTTACCTGTACACAGCAGCTCTTGCTCTAGATGGTCAATTACATCTATTTTTTCCTGGAGTTGTTTTTCCAGAAATGCTTTCTCATCTGCATAACCATCAATGAGGCCTGTAAAACATCAGTTTGGAGGCAGATTTAATAGACAATCAAAACCAATTTTTTTTCTTGTTGAAGTCACTATTGTATTCTAACGTGCAGGCACATGTATGTTAGATGCTCAACACCTGACAATTTCTACTCCTGTCCTTGCCATCCTTTCATGATGAGCAAATTACAAGAAAGATACCAGAACACCAAATATAGCTCTTAATGTTCACTCAGCACAAAACATCTAGAGCAAACAGGAACTCCAAAGCCAAGGAAAAATATGTATGTAACAAACACAGGGTAAATAAGAAATTTAAATAAGTTCAGCAAAAATCACTATTTATCACTGGATAAATCCAGTCTTGAGTCAGTATTAAAATGGATTTCATCTTATCTTAAGAATGTAGAAAACTAAAGGTATTTCCATTTGTTAAGCATGTAGACTCATCTTTTTTTTTCCATATTTGAATTCACAGTGAACAAAGACATACAGGACTGGATATTAAAACTGAAAATACTGAACGAGTAATATAATTTATAACATTTCAAAACTTTGAGACAATACTAACTCCAGTGGTTATTCCCACCATATCAGATGCTGTTCACAATGAATACTTAACACATTTGAAGTTGAGAGGGCATTCCCAGGTTAAATGGAATGCACACTCCCACAAAAAGTTACGAAGTCTGCTAAAATCACATGTTGTGGTATGTACTTCTGCCAGTTTTTTTTTCTGAGATGTAATGAAAATTGTCAGAATTCAGTGAACAAATTTGCATTAGCTTTTCTATCACATCAGATAAGTCATATCTGACACCACTAAAACACAAGAGGTTTGAAAATGTCTCAGTTGGCACAGTTTTTGTGATAAGAAAGAAATGATCACAAATGGCACATTTAATCTCAAGAGAAGACAGAGTACCATCAGATGTATAATTAACTAAGACATTGTTCTGCATACCTACCTAAGGAATTCAATAGAAGAATGTAGTTTGTCGGAATATGCTCACAACTCAGCTCAATGGGCAGAAATCAAATAAAAAGAGTTCTATGACATCTTTGTTTTGCTATGCCAACACCAACAAAAAAAGGTGCCAGTCACTTAGAAGTGCATTCATTTCAAATGCACCTAACTCACAACTGTGTAATATATTTATCAAGGACAAAACTAACATCTAATTCTGTCTCTTATATTTAGAACTGTTTATGAACCAAATCAACACAGCCATTCTGTCCTAATATATTAAGCATTTTTACTTTATTATTGAAGATCTGTGAATAAAATTTCCATCAAGACAAAACATTATCTGCCGAAGAAAGCTGTAACGTATAGCTGCCTACATTCTGAAAATCTTCAATATTAAACATTTTGTAACTCCATCTGTGTCAGAATATAAATTCTTAGCTTATTTATATCTTGTGGAAGAGTTCTGTGTATTTTTGCATGTTAAGATGTGCTCCAAACAATCTTTTTTCACTCTTAATTTAATCTTGGGGAAAAAAAAAAAAGTAGTAATTTCAGATTTTAATCTATTCCCTCTGAAATCAATTTTCATCCATTCTGGTTTTGCTAAAGCTACTGAAATGTTGCAGCCAGCACCGCTGTTGCTGACACTCAGACTTATGCCAAATGAACTGACAGGCCACCAACTGTCCCTCACACCATGTTTTAGACACGTGGCTTAGAAACCTGCACTGCTTTTCAGCTTATGCGTGTCCAAGCTATTAATACCACGTGAAATCATGATGGATTATCTGTCTGTGTAAAAAGAAGAGGAAGCCTGGCAGGGTAACATTCTCCAGGAGCAACATTTGACTATCAAACTTCACTCTATGCTCCCACTTTGAAACAGAGAAGTCTGGTGAGCTTCAATACTATCAAAAATATCTTTCTGCTTACTACTACAGAGATCCTACCCATGGAGCAGGTGTTTTTTGCATCTTTTCCAGATGCTAATCAGAGATAATAATAGAAATGTTGGGTGGCTACAAAATATCGAGCTATCAAAACAAGAAAACAAATGAAGTGTCCTTCAGGTTTGAACTATTTTCCTGATGTCAGAATAGATTATTAGATTTCCCCTGTTGTAAGACCCTACAATTTTTAATTGCTTCCTTAATAAAGTTGCAAATAACAGTTTTTAGAAGATCACTTCACACAGTGCAAACTGAAACATATCACCACCATATAATCACAGAGTAAAGATTCTGTGTCAAGGTCAAGAGGCAGCAGGCACAAACTGAAATATGGGAAACTGCACTTCAACATATGAAAATAATTTGGGGTTTTTTTTCCTTTCCCCTCATTGACATTGGTCAAACACTGGAAGAGCCACACAGAGAGGCTGTGGACATTCAAAACCTGACTGAACACCTGGGCAAGCTGCTCTACCTGATCTTGCCTTGAGCGAGGGGCAGGAATAGTTGATCTCCAGAAGGGTCTTCCAGTCTCAAATATTTATGATTTCAAGTTGCTGACATTTAAGCTTTTCTGCACAAACATGTTATGATGAAATAAATTCATTTTGAGGATCTAAACACACACAACCTAGTATTTTCAATATTGTCGTGTATATTTTCAGATAAAGTGAGTCAATATTGGAAAACAGGATCAAAGTGTGCTTGATATTGGTAGGAGACCTCCAGAGGTCATCATGTTCATAATTATCCAGAAGGCTGATAATATTCTAAAATTTTTCAAAGAAATTGATCAAATTTGCAATTTCTTTACCCAATTAATAAGTAAGTAGGTACAAAGTCCAACAACTCATCAAAAAAGCTACTCACCTTCAGCTTTACTAAGCTCCAAAGCCAACTGCTCTCTGGCTTTGGTTTCCTCATTGAGACGTTCTTGTAGCTCCTCCTGATACCTGATAAATTCTGTAGCCTCTTGTTGTTTCTTGAAGGACTCTCGCATGAGTTCTGTCTGAGTAATTTTAGCATGTTCAAGCTATCACAGGAGAAAAATTACAGAAATTAGATAAACACCTATTTTATCATTTCTATTTAATTCACAGTTGCTTTAAGTGTGAAGCCTCACATAACTTCACTCGACATTGGATAAAATCTTTATTGAACACCCATTTTGCAGAGTACAAGATGATACTTATAAAAGTCTAAGCAAACAGGCTCTGTCAGTAGAGTGAACTCCATGACTCACCTGGCTAAATCCGTGTCTTTGTTCCGGTAATTCCTGATTTATGAGTTTACACAAGATTCACCTTTGTTTACACATGAGTTGTGCACTAAAGCTACCACCCACCACACAGTTGGAATGACTAAAAAACATTGTACAAAATCTGCAGAAGCCTTATTATATATTGATTGAAATGGTGCTTCACCTCTTTTTCTCCTTAACATGAAGATTGATGAGAACACCAGGAAAATGTGAATTTTCAGAGTACTACACATTTCAACCAACAACAGAGTAAGGCAGTGCTTCTTCCAACAGCGTCAGCCTAGCAGAATTACTAAGGATTTTTTTTTATTCTTCTCCACTTGTCTGGACGGTTAATATTTAACAAGTACTGACACAGATGCAACACAGTTTTACTGCGCTACTGTCCTAAATTACTGGAAAACCATGTCACATAAAATTGTATATTTACAGTTTAGACTTATCTAAAATGATAGTCTCAAAACTAACAAAATTTAGAATTAGAACAGTAAAATAATGCATAAAGATTAAACATTGTTAGAAGTTTTGATTACACAAAGTGTCCATCTAACATAACATCAAACTGAAATCAATTACCAAAATTTTTACTTCTCAACTATTAACATTTATAGTCTACAGCCACCTCTCTGAGGGACACAAACACAAATTGTTAGACCTGAACTCTGCGTGGGTTTTTTGTGTGGCTTTTATTCAAAATAAGACCATTGATTTAGAATAAGAACAATAGATGTCAGAAAGTGAAATAATAGATTTTCTGCTCCTTTGGGTGTGGTGTTTTTTTGGTTTGTTTTTGTTTTTTTAACTTCTTAATATTCTGGTTATTGGCAGATATTTGAAAGATAGTAACATACATCTACAGTTTCTATGAATTATTCTGTCTCTTGATTTCTTAAAATATAAAAGCTTTCTCACTAAGTCCTGTTATGATCATCAGTATAGGAGTTTGCTTTAGAGGCTCAGAAAAAATGGTTTAACGAACGTTAAATAGAACAGTGCACACAAAATTATCCATTTACACTTTGAAAACAAAACCTGAATAATCAGTACATTCTCTTTTATAAGATCCTGAATTTAAATACTTGATGTCTTTTTCTACGGCAGTCCTTTTCAGACGGGCATCATTAACATGTTCATGTTAATTATTTATTCTGACGGGGGTTAAAGAAAGGTCTAAATACTGCAACTATCTGCACTGGCTTGAGACACTTTTAAAAATCACAGAGCACTCTTCCTTTATCCTTATATTTTAAAGTGCTTAATGAAAGCTCCACCTCAGATGAAACGGAAACATGATAGATTTACTGTACATAGACAACTGTAAAAGTGGCTTCCTGAAACGTACGAAATATTCCAGTTAAAACTCAGAATAAAAATTATTCTCCATTTTTTTTTCAGTAGTAATAACTCGAAGTATTATTAAAAATATCACAAGGCAAAACCAAAAAGAAGTACAGAAAAAACTATGATTTTTTTAAGATCAACAATTTCTCCATGGGATCACTGCAAGCAGGGTGCCAGCTTGTGCTACTTACTGTTACTAGTCAGCGCAACAAAGCTAAACAGAACAACTTTCACAGTCTCTCCCCCACTGTGAATTACCCTCCGTGAGAAAAATGAAGTGTAATAAGTAACATTGAAGTGCTTTAAAAGGAGATGTCAAATATCTGGAATTTAACATATTTCTGTGTTTGATAAATTACTTGTGTTAGAAGTGACTAGAGAATTGTATAAATAAGGCTTTTTCAGTGCCCACTGAAAACTGACTAGGAAAAGGGCCTGTAAGCAGTACAATTTTAACAATAGAGACAAGTTAATATAATTTTTCACTGCATTCTCTTCTATTTAAGCTTAATTTCTTTTAAGAACTTGTATACTTACTGAATAGGGAGGTGTAGGCAACGAGATTTTAGAGACAACTTTTAAAATGTGCCCATTTTTTTTGTGGCTGAAGTGAAAAATTGAAGTATTTACAACTACAGAATTATTCTCATCCAAGTGTTCGGTGAAAGGAAAAGGATATGGTAAGGGCACACGGGATTCAACCTCATATGTATCTTCTTCTTGGCCTTCAGTCCACAAACCGCTAAACAGATTAGATGCCCAGTAGGTGCGGTAAGAATCCATTCCAAAAAATATTGCTCTTGCTGCCTTCTGTGGGTATTTCACACAACCGTCCTGTGGGTATTTCACACAACTAGGCTGGCTTTAGAAATTTCTGACAGGAATTTGTAACAGAAGACGTGCGTTTAACAGTCTGAAGATACATATCAGCACAGCTGGTGACAAACCTACTCAGAATCAGTAGGAAGCCTCAGATCACTTTTCAAGCTGAGGAATTTAGGGATGGATTAATCCCGAGCAAACAGGTACAGGAAAACTTCGTATAGTCACTCCTAAAAAAATCCTTCTTTCACATGAGACGTTCCACATGAAAAAACAATAGAAATCTTCCAATAGCAACTGGCAAGTAATTTCCAAGGCAAAGAAGCAGAATTTTCTTCTACCTGCACAGAAACTCTGCAGCAGACAAGCAAACTAACAAAACTGAAACTAAAAATTTTCCAACTCCATTACGCCAATTAAAGAAAAAAACAAGTATGTCATTATTCGCGTTTATCCTTGTTGCTGGAGTTAATTCAACAGGAAGAACTTTCTCAAACTCTGCTAGTTTAAAGGCTTCCTGCTACTATCTCCCAACTGAAAGTTCAGGGGAGTGGCCCACTTTATTTACCTATACATAACACCAGCAGGTGGAATTTGAATTAATACACCCACTATATGCCTTGCCTCAAGTTTCAAACTGCTCTTCAGGTCTGAAAGTGTGTGTTCAGACAGGTCTCATACAGTTACTTTGAAGATTTTGCCCGGTTTTCTCTGACTCTTTTAAGTTTATTTGAAGAGATGGGTATGTGTCTGTACACAAAACACAACTGATCAGAGGAAAGGTTAAAATCTTTTCTGCCTGTAACTAGGTTTAAATTATAAAATATCACAGACCAGAAAAAAATAAAGGATTCCATTTCTGAACATTAAAAAATAATTTTCAAGTCACCTATATATCCATGGTATATACAAGAGCTGTATATAATCCAATAAGCAGCCACTGCAAAGCAGACAAGCATGAATGCTTGTGAAGTCCCTCTACGGAAGAGCTAGAGAGGTGCCAATATTTATACTGTGGGAAAATGTGTAAATAAGATGTTTTATTAACTTAAGAAAAAAAAAAAAGCCAAACATATATGATCATCAGGGATAAATCCATCTTTGTATAGTAGATATTAATGCAGAAAATGTGTCTGTATGTGTTTGAGTCATAACTCAGTTGCTGGTATTGGCAAAGTCTCAGCTACAAAGCTATGAAGGAAAATACTTCGACACCTTCAAATCGCAATGTACACAAAAAAATCTAAAAGTAAAGCACATGATAAAAGCAATGTGATTTGGACTGACCTAGGTATAAAGTTCCTATTTCAGTTAACGAGGAAGTACTTCAGACAACATCCCACCACACAAAGTACTCTGATAGCAAACTGCCTCTTTTTTGGATACTATTCCTGAATCACATACCTCATATAAATGCTGGAGTGCAGATTCCTTTTCTGATAGCAAGGTGGGTATGTGCTTAACTGGCCATGTTTAGATCATAGTTGGAAGAGACAACAGGAGAGCTCCACCTTTTTGGCCAGTCACTTGGCTAAAAGTCTGTCAAGAGAACTAGACATAGCTCCCTGTAATCCTCCCTCTTCACAAGCTCTATGTGCTCTGACACCTCCTGTCTCATCTCTCAGTTGCAGCAAAATGCAAATGATCCATATGAGCAATGAAAGATTGCCCTAGATTGGTAAGAATGCCCAAATTCAGGCTTCCTCTGCAGACCAAAGCAGATTTTTAGAAGGAAAGTAAATTCACCAGTAAAGTCATGCTAGAGCAGTCTTTTTTTGGGTGGAGGCATCTGAAGCATTGTTACAGCTGTCAAAACGAATCTATGGGCTTTAGGCTTATGAAAACACAATCAGAAGAAAAATAAAGAAAAAATCCCAATTGAGACACAAAATTTAAAGGGCTTCTCTATTAAATCACCCCACCTGATTTGAGGTTTCATTGATAGCTTCCAGAAGCTTTTCAACAGCTGCCTGCAGTCGAGAACTAATATTCAGAATGAGCTCTTCATTTTCAGGATCTATTTCCATCCCACTTTCTGCAAGATGTTGGCTCAGCAGTCCTTCATCTGCTGCTCCTGACCACATGTTAATATCATCATCTCCCATACTACTACCATGATATAAGGAACAGGACTCTGAGGAAAAAAAAAAAAAAAAAAAAAGTTACCTTTTCACACGGACTCTTAGCAATTGCAAACATGAAAAACAGTACAACTGAGTTACAATAAGAAAGACAAGTCCAAAAATGATTAAAATATTCCTCTTAGTCACAAAAACAGAAAAGGAAATACTGCATACTAAAACTCACACAAACAAACAATGTGTTAATTAAAAAGAAGCAGAGGTGCAAGAGAAAAGGAGATATTAACAGACAATATTTTAGCCATATTTTCAGTATGCTTAGGGGCTCTTATGCGCATCTTCTAACCTTTGTTACGATCACTAACCCTTACTACTTAGAATAACTTGCAATAATACTTGCAAGATTGTCTTTACAATACAAATCAGAGTTTAAAAACCCCAAACAAAACCACAACCAGACTGTCAGTCCGTTTCACCAACACCTAATTATGTTACTACGCATTAACACAAAACTGTTCAAGTCAGTGAATCAAACTCTAGTGAGTAAAAGGAAAGGCATGCATGCAATTCAGACGGCTTCTTAGGACAAACAGACTGGAATACAGAACAACAATATTCAGCATGGTTATTAGTGAACTGAAAATTTACTAAAATGGGTAGCTGAACAAATCAAGTACAGTGCAGCAGGACTGCAACTGTTCTTGCTGCTGGGCCACCTGGCACCTGCCTGCTTCTCAATCTTCCTGAGGTGTGATTCCATTTAAGGACATTATCCATTCTTTCTGAAAAGCCAGACACAAGGTTTGCCTATGGTATTAGACTGATAGCAATTCATCTAGAAAACAACAAATTTGCCATATTAAGAATTCAAGGCTGTATTTAAGCAATGGAAGTGAAAGCAAAGGCTTGAGATGTTTTAAAATCATACTTTCAGTACGAAGGAACAATACAGTAGGCATATCGTGACAGCCATTTATTGTTGCTACAGTCTTTTTAAAAACAAAGAAGTGTTCTGTCCTTGGACTGACAGGTTTGAAACGTTAGAAAAAAAAATGCTGCGGTGCAGAGTTTTTTAAAATGACAATTTATTTAAATGAAGTACATTTCTGGAATATCCTTTAAATAAATATTTTGGTATGGTGTATTATTTTTAACAATTAGATGGTTTTGCTTAGGATTTTCTAAAAAATATCTTATTTTTCAGGAACAGCAGTATGACTAAATGAATTAAGAATAGTCAATGCCTGTTTAGCAATGAAGTTGCAATACTGGGTTATCTTTGAATCAAGTTCCTGGTTACTCCACAAATTGTGACTGCTGAACTAGAACAGTTTGTTTAGCTACAGAAATTGAACTGAAATTACAACAGGTCAATCTCACAAACTGCCTTTAAAAACTGGTTTTAGGTCTGGTTGTTTTTGCCCACTAACCAGGCAGGTAAATAATTCTGGCAGGCATATAATAATATGAGCACTCTTGTTGATATAGTTTGAACCCATGAAGCAAGTCAGATTCAAGTTTTGAAGTTTGTTTTTAGCTTTTTTGTAACAAGCTTCAACATGATTAACCACCTGGTGTACTTAATATACATTCCTACCTGCAAGTATTCTGACAATATTTGCAGCCATATATATATATGACCCATACACAACAAACTAATCTATAGTGATTTTAATTGAGGAAGGTTTCACTTGGTTTACTTTTCTCTTAAAATTGCTAAGATTTTTCACATGCAGATGCATTTAGTAATTTCTTTTTTTCTTCTAGCTGTGTTATTACTGTTTCATATCTCCTTTTAGATATGTGGAATATAATGTTACAAACTGTTTTCACATTGCAAAGGGAAAAAACAGAAGCACACTATATGCATGAATAGATCAAATAACCAGATGAATAGAAGATATGTTCACGTGGCGCCTTTCATCTACACAGGATTTCAAAGCCCTTTTGAGTACTGCACTTTGGAACATCTCAACCATAAACTCCTGTACTGGAATCACCCTAGCAGTGGCTAGCAATCATTTTCTGCCAGCACACTAAATATTTGCAATGGGTTTATAGACCATAAAAGCTTTCCCACAACACCCTAATATTCCATCCCTCTGCAGTATAAGGAAGGCTGCAAAATGAACAATTTCACTTTTTTTATTTGATAGCATTTTTGTGTCTTACTACCCAAATTTGGGCTGGGTTTGGGTGTTTCAAAATATCTATAGTGATGCAGAAGCTTTAATATCCTCAGAGTAGAAAGGACCCTCATTTGAGATGGACATTGAGCAGCAAAAGTGTTTCCAAATGCTGTGCCAAAGTATTGGTTAAAGACTGTGTTGAAGGAAAATATATTCCCTACTGAGCCACCAACACACTTACTGCAGCACCAGATGCTCTTTGGAGACCACCCATCTTAAGAATTGACCAGGTAAGACCCTGCTTAGCTTCAAAGATCTCACAAAATAAAAGCCCACAGTACAGTAGCACAGCTATAAACAAGATAAAACAATGACATATTAGTTATTGCACAATCTAATTCTTTCCTGATGGAGTACAAATCATCTCGGTAATGTTCCTGTTTTCCTTCTCAGGTTTAACCCATAATTCATGTGCTGTCACCCTTCTATTCTAGTAAATTATTTGCTTGAGAGGTACATCTGAATTGCGCAATGATGATTGTGTGTAAAACATGAAAATAAAGATTATACTAAATGACGGCAGAAATGTGCAGTTGGTTGCAAAATCATCTGAACTGGCTGTCTAGAAACCACTGAAGAAAAATTTAAAAACACCGATGGTAGCTCAGAATGTAATTTTTAAAAGCCAGGTTCATAATATGTCTTTTACATTAATAATGTCACTAATATTATTTCTTCTTGCCAGTGACCAGAACAGTACCAGCAGGCCTCCATGAACTCATAACAAGACTTAAAACTCCTGTTTTGTTTATGAAAAGTCTTTTTTAATTTGCTTCCATTTCTTCTCGATAAATACAAAATAAATCAACATTAAACCACCATTTTGTTATATGAATTATCTCAAAACAAAATATCATCATTTGCCTGAAACATAACTATAAAAAACGAGGAAAGAAAAGTACAGTCTGGCAAATGGAAACTTTAGTAGTCTCAAAGATAACAAAAAACCCGAAAAAGTATCAAATGCACAAAAAACCTTGTAATATCCTGTTTCTACAATGGGGTTGGTAACTCAAATGATAAATGTAGATAACCATATTATGATTTCTACAAAGTGGAACTTAAGAACACAAATTCATATTAAATGTCTTCCTAACTGCACAGTAAAAGTCTCTGTATCTTTTTCCCCTTAAAATGGTCTTAGTACATGGTAGCCTAGAACAGCATCTTTCCACATGATTTTCAGTGGTGGAAACAAGAAATAGAAACATTGTCCAGTCTCATTAATCACCCCTGGCAGCTAAATGCCTAATCCTTATTGTGTTTATCCTTATAGGGCTCTTCGGTCTCCCACCCTAACAGAACTAAATCAAATTCCTCTGTCCTGCAATTTTGTTTTTCAGTCAATACAAAATAATAAATAGAATATAACTGACTTAAGTAAAACTATCATCTCTTTGTGTAAACTTTCTCCTTGTAATGAAAAAAAAAACAATTGAAGAAACAAAGGCTTATATTGTTTTCTTAGCCATGGAGCACACAGTTCAGCACATCAGATGTCTAAATCTTAAAAAAAGTGCTTAATTATACAATGCTTGCTCAGAAGCTTCAGATATAGAAGTTGTTTATGAGCTGCCTGCTGACATCTATGAACCAATACATATTTTGCATCATGTAGAGCCAGTTTATCTCAGTTTACTCCTGGGATTCCACTTAGGAATTAAGCTTAGGGGTAACAAGTTGAACACAAAAAAGCAGTCCTGTGGCAGCCCAGTGTTTAGCTATTTACTACCTTTTTCCTGGTACACTGCTCAGAAATAAGGAGCTCAGAAGGTAGGCAAGAGGGTTTAATATTCAAGGAATGCCATAACCTCGTAGGCTTCTCCAGAGCAACCTGCATTACTGCAGTCCCTTTACCCAACTAACTCACCAGATTACTGTGCACAAATGGCCATTCACTTCCAATGATATGTTTCATGACTGGACTTTGAACTTTACTCACTCTTCTAGAAACAAAATCTTGTACTTGCAGATAACATGGCCAATGTCCCTCTATAAATGCACCCTATAAATCAGGTGTGGTTGTAAGTATATGACCTTAAAAAGTCAGCTTTTAAAAATGCTGAAACTCAGCAAAAACAGTAAGCTGTGTTTTGCTTGTCAATACATATGGACATCAATAAACACATTATTTTATTACTTTATTATTAGATTTTTATTGGTATAAATTTATTCCTACAGATTTCCTAACTGATTAAAAAGGAAGATCTGTTTGGCTAGAAAATACAGTAACATGCACAGTTAAAAAAATAAAAAAGCAAACCAGCAGTGTCTACATATTTCTTACTTCCATAAAATAATGGGGAAAAAAAATCAAAATTGGTCCTCTCAAGATATTTACAGTGTGTATAGAAAATGAATAACAAGAGTCCCATTGATGAAAACACTAACAGAATTGGTCATCTAAATCCATTTGAAAGAAGACCAAATGCTTTAGCTGATGAAACAGCAGAACTATTACTATGGCTGCATGACTCTGGTGGCAGAAAGGATGCCGCAGTATCATTTTGAGAGCTAAAAAGAACAGTGAGTACAGCTCTATACAGAGATACATTACAAACCATACATTCAGATATGATAGCTACTGTAAGCTTAGCTCTTCTCTAATTTTCACTTTTTACTTTGGTTAATCCTTCCTTCATTGTTATTTCCAGATGTAAGGAAACATGCAAAAAAGATACTGGAACAAGCAACTGGTAGGTGGGCAACTCGAATGCTGCTCTGTACCAAGGAGGGGCATTACAAGAACAAACACCTGCTTTCTTACAGAACAATGAAACTTTACATACCTCTTCAAAATACAGTAACAGCAAACACAAGTTGAAACAGTCAAACCTGGTCACTAGCAGAATGGAATAGAGCTTTTTTCTACCTGAAGAGAGTACTCTTTCATCAGAAGACGTTACAAGAAATAAGCAAATCATTCCGATTACAGGCATGTTTTGTGTTTAGACAGTAGCATTATGAAAGCCAGGGATAAGTCAAAATGACAAATAAAGGTACTTTTTAACCGTGTTTTGCTACATATATGTAATGCAAGTAAACCATATTAAGAATTGTTAATGACAATAATTAGTGACACATACAAGTATGCACACTGATGTGTAGGAGCAAGTAAAAAGTGAATGTATCAAAAAATAAGGTCAGAAGCTTTCTGCTGTTTGAGGAAAAAGGCAAAGCCTCAAAAGCCTTAACTTTCAAAAGGTAATTTTTCTCATAACTAAATATAGTGAAATGTGTAGAAAACAAAAGTTATTTTTTTAAATGAAACTGCAGTACAAGGATAAAAGTGCTGTTCACTTGAAAACTTTAGAAATTTTTAACTACAACTTTATAAATGCCATTGCCGATAACCTTTTGAGTGATCAACTGAAGAAGATGTCTCTGTGCTACAAATTCATACAACCTTTCTCAACTTGCCCCAAGGCTTAATGTGACCTATATTTAAAGCCAGAGGGAATCAATAATATGCAATAATCTACATTTTAAAAGAAAGAGGTAAAGTTCGCCTTCATTTACCAGTAGTATTATTATCCTGTAATAGACACTTTCTTAATACTGAAATTCTGAATTCCAATTCTTTTTCTCATTCCTAGTAGTTAAAATTCCAGTCAAATCCAGATGTCAAATCCTGATAACATGTTTGAGGCTGAACTGATCTGTTGTGCATTAGCTCCCCACAAGATCCAGGATGCACATGCACAACCTTAACGGTACCTAAATGGCAATACAATCGAGCACCTCCTCTTGTCCAAAAGAGAAATGGACAGACACTATCCTAGTGCAGTCACAGAAAATAAACAGAGCGCAGTAGAGTTTTTTGACATTGGTATGCAACTAACTATAACATCAAAATGCTCCTTCAGTCTTGTGTCAACTAGCACTCCTGGAAACAGCGGATGGGCCAGTGTTGGCAGTTGGAAAGTTCCTGGAACTGTGTCCAAAATGGGATGTACTTGCAAACACTTCTTCGGAAAGCTAATGAAGCCCACAAGCACACATATACAGGCTCGTCCCCTGCCAGCTGCCCTCAGTGACCAGCAACATACCTCTCTACTTTTTGTGCACTGGTGGAGATACAGCCCTTGTCACTAGTTCCCATTCCCCAGCCACACACAGAGGAGGGTGCAAGTGGTACAAGATGCCATGGAGCTGTGTTTCATTCTCTTTGCATCCATCAACAGAAACCGTTTTTTTCCTTGACTTCTCACTTTTCCATTCTGTAGCAGGTTTTGCAACAGGACCCTGTGAGTTGTAACTGATGTGGGGCATGACCCAGACAACTCCTGAAATGTTGTCTCTTAAGCAGAGATGTAATATGCATTCAAATGAAAAATAGGTTGTGCGGATTTTCTCCTTAAAAAAAAGTTTCATTTAAAATATCAAAACTAAGAGTATTTAAATATATCATTAAAGCATGCAAATGATACTTCTTATGAAATATACAACCATACAATCAGTACCTTTTTCATACCCCACACGGATGCAGGGTTTTATTGACTCCTCTGTCTCAGTGTCCCATCCAGCTTGTTTGGAAGCCTGAACTTTCCCAGACCGATCCAGTAACCCAAGAACATGCTGACCAATTGTCTCCTCCATTGCTACAGTTGTCTTCACAACTTCTAGAAGAATCTTCATGAGTTTTTCATTAGCCTTCTGAAAAACATGCCTGCAGGACAGAAACTAATCAATCCTCTGATCCTTCCCTGATTTCCAAGTGGGTTTCATCCTTTATACACCCTTGCAACCAAAGAAGATTTGCAAAAGAAATAACAAAATTAAGATTTCTTTTTTAAGGCTAAATCCTTTACATCATGTAAATACTAAATACACATTTGTGTTAAAAGTCAGCTCTTTTTACAAATTATGTAAAAAGTCAAAGTATTTCTCACTATTTCTACTTTTATCTTGGCATTTTACATAGTCATTCTTTTAAAGCAGAGGTCTGCTTTCACTCAGTATTCATTATAAAATTAATCCTTTCTCAAAATGACAGCTAAGAGAATTGTTCCTCTACACAGATCAAAAAAGTTACAGAATAGTCAAATGGGATGATAAGATAATCATACTAACATAAACTTAATTCACATATGTACATACAATATGTGTATAAATATATGTGTATAAATAATGTTTATGATTCAACGTGTGTAATACAAAACATATAGCAAAATAGGCTAAGATTTGTCTATGCCATTACATTGGCTTTGTAAAAAATAAGACACTATTTAACCTAAAGTACATAAACTTAGAAATATGGTTTTCTAGAACAAAAGACACACATTATCATCAGTCAGAAAAAAGCTTATAAATACTATTAATTTAGCAGGAAGAACGTGATTATCAAAATCTAAGAAAAATATTTTCTTAACAGTTTTAAGCACCTTTCTTTAGAAAGAAGAGCTGAAGGTGTTTCATCAGGCTTTCCTCCCATATCTTCATGCTCAAAGATCCACTCTCTCACATCGTTTTGGTTTTCATTTTCATTCTGAGTAAGTTTTGGCAGAGGGAGAGAAAACAAAAAGGACAGGAATCCTGTCATGTCAGAATCAACATATTCTTCCTATGTATGGTAGAATATGAAATTTAAAACCTAAATTAGTTGTTATTTCCTTTTTAATACTTCTGCACCAAATTACAAATCAAGTAATACTCTCACTACGTGGAAAAAAAATATCAACAAACACAAACCAGGAAATCCAAGGCAGGGCCAATTAGAAAGAACTTTGTTACACCGACTAAGCAGTTTTATTTTCTGTTTGTGTTGCTACAGCAATATGAAAAAGTGAGTTTACTTAAGGAAATAACTGTAGTAATAATCCCCACCTTCAAGCTGTTCATCCAGCTTTTTTTCACCTGAAGTCAAAAAGCTATGTTTACCACCATCACCTCTTGAATCTTACAGCTGCTCTGTTCCAGCAATACCCAACATCTTTTAGAAAAATATATTACACAGAAAGAATAACAGTGAACAGGAATCTTTTACTGGTTTTACATGCCACGGTCACCCAGAGAGTCAAAGTCCATACTTACCTCTGTCTGTGTGCTGTTGTTTTGTAACTCACAGAACAGCCTCTCTTTTCCGGGTATGGAATGTTGTTTTAATGATTCTAGTTCTTCTAAAAGCATTCTCTCTCTCTCTGCAACCAGGCTGTCATTCTCCATTGAGACACGCTATGAAAGAAGTGTTAGAGAGGCTCACACAGTTTCTTAAGCTTCTGAGTAAAGAGAGTCCTGTCACTTGTAATTCTTTACAGACCTTGAACAATGAAATTTCAGTCCATCTCTTTAAATCATTACAAAAACACTGAAAGCTTTCTAGAATGGAATACAGCTAAAAATACTTGAACCTTCCTTAAGATTTTCATACCATTTTTATACTCTCTAGGAAATACAATGCTCACAATGCAAACTGGAGGGAATTTCTGAATATTACATGCTTTGCACAAGAAAAAGGATGAGAATAACTTATTTTTATAAAAACCCTACACCCATTCTCTTTTAGAAGAGCTAGAAGCATTCATGGCTTAAACACAATGCACACATCTCTATGTAGCTCTTATGAACATACATATTTGGCATTAAAAACCAAAAACTGAGCAGCCCAAGTTCTACTTAATGATTTTTCATCAGTTACAGGAATTTGGAACCCTGACAAAGATGCAGTTACAAAATGGAAAAAAAGGTAAAAGGAGAAAGTATGCATATATCAAAAGGAAAGATTATCAGGATAAATGATTCTAGGACACCTTCAAAGCAGCCAGGAGGGACAGCTGATGTTGCTGGAAAGGATTCCTAAGGTACAAGTGACTGGCTTTCTAGATTCCAGAACTCCTTGAGCCCAAACTTAAACAGAGCAGAACCAGGTTTGGAAGAGGTCTGAAGCTCCACTCCACAGTGAAAGCACAGAACTTTAGAATTCACTGATTACTACTAGCTTCATGTGCATTTTGGTAATGTTACACTGTTGAAATTAAATCAGAGCAAGACTAATGCTTCTGGATTCTGTTCACTTTGTCTTTCAGTGGAAGGAATCCTTGAAAGACATGTCCATAAATGACATTACTTTTGAAGTATTATTAATTAAGATAAACTAATGAGTTTCATTAAGACACCTACTATAGGCTTTGAATAGATACAGAGTGACAGCAAGCTGAGTTTGAAGAGGCAAAGAAACATTGATGTTTCCAACCAAAAGCCACAGATATTGTTTCATTGTAAAAGCTAGTAAGGACTTACTTCCCGGAACTGGGGGAAAAAAAAAATCCCCAAGTGCCAAAACACATTGTTGCAGGAAGCCACTGATACTGTTCAAGTCAGAATGACTAAACATGAAGAATTTGTAATAGTATTTCTAGCCGTGGCCGGTGCTTCATTGATGTAAATATTGATGTAAATGGCTGCTAGCCTGAGTCCTACACAAGGCCATGTATCTGGGACGTAGCACGACTCATGGTGCATCCCCACTCTCTGTCTTCTGCCTGCTGTGCTGCACTGCAGGTTTGCTCCCCATTTAAAGAAGTCTAATTCTATCAATCACTGTCTGATCTTTGATTAAAAAAATATGTCTTCCATTTGTATGTACACACACACAAAAAGATAGGTGTGTGTGCACATGGAAAACATGTGCATGCCTCTCCCTCCCTCTAAATAGATAGAAGTCATAAATATGAATCTGCCCGGTGATGTTCCTTTGTTAACCCATATTAACTCACTGGTTGAATTCCGTATTACCTCAGCTAATTGCACTTTAAGACTCTCCAGCTCTGCTAAGAGTTGATCTTGATTTTCTTTCTGGCGCTCCATTTGCTGCATGTGCCCCTGTCTCAATAGCTCCGTGGCCTGCTGATGCTCCTGGTACTGCCGCACGAGCTCCTGCCGCATGTCCTCCAAGCGCTCCTCGTACAACAACAGCTGACTGCATGTCTCTGCGGCTGTGGCTGCCGCCTCGCCACAGTGCTGAAACAGTGCAACCATTTTAGCATTTGAGCTTCAACAACTGTTCTAGGAAATAGTTAAATAAATTCCAGAAAATACTTTCATAAATGGAAGTAGCTGGCAGGAAAGCATTATCGTGTTGCCTGCCTCTTGGACAGTCCAGGCTTAGAATTATTCTCCATTTAAAAAGGTAATTTTTTTCCAATAACTCTCAACAGTATTAACTTCCATGCTTTTTATGACTCCTTCTTATCTTACTGATTTTAACTCAGCCCCAGCCTGTGTTTGTGAAATGGTAACTATATGCTTTACATCACTTTAATAATTTTTGTGTTCAGCTGATATCCCTTATCGCAAGAGACTCAAACTGTTTAAGCTTTTTGTTTAATCTGTTCCTTGTATAAACACTAAAATATAACCTAGCTTACAAAAGGTCTTCAAACAATTTATTGTCTGTGATACAGCTGGCATCATATTCCCTTCCTCAGGCACAGCATACAGGAAAGAAGGGTAGATAATTTAGGTCTGAAGTTGTCAACCCTTTGAAAGGAAAAAGGAAATGTTTTAATGAAATTTTCATCCTAAGTTTTTCTTTGCTGTTTTTAACACTTACTGGGGTTTCTTCTGTTGTAAGACCTTTGCTATGGGAAAAAAGTTCTTCAGAAATCACTGACTCATGTGTTGTCTGTTCTAATATGCAATCAGGGCTGCTATTAGAATGAAGCTGCTCTCCAGGTGAGTTGATCTCTCCAGACTCTTCACTGAGTTCCTTGCAAAGTGATTTCAATCCTTCTTCATTCTTACTGCCTTTTCCAGAAGCTTTTCTAGGAAGGCTGTCAACTGCTTCCTCACTGTGCTGCTTCTTAATTCCAAAATGTCTTCTCTCTGGATGTACAATCTGCAGTGGCGCTTCTTCTTCCTTCTGCCTAGCAATTCCTGACAGTTCAGTCTGTCTGGCAAATGCTACACTCATTGACACAATAACCTGAAAAAATAAGAGAAGTCTGTATTAGTTGATGCTTCACACCATCTCCTATCACTGAAGAAATCTTACAGATGACCATCAACAATAAAAATGTAAATAAAAAGTTCCCAGAGATGGAAACAGAAAGATAAAAGAACAAAGATATCTTGCCAATCTTGAAAGTGGTCATATCTTAAAATACAGACATGCTGTGTTTAAGGTAGTTTAATGAACTACAGTGCTGTTTTCAGTGACAACAGGTTATTTAGCATGGAAATATCAAGGTTTTTTTTAAAAAGATCCTATTAGATGATTTCAAAAAGTGCTTAAGAGCACAGACTTAAGAGCAGCTGTTCTAAGCCTGCTTTGTCTAGCCAAGCATCCTATGTAAAAGTTTGACAGACATGGAATTCTGAGCTATATAAAGAAAGCAGTGCCATGAGCTTGATACTTAGCACAAGAATTTTACTTGACCAGAAAGAAATTACTGGCACTAACTAGCTGCAGTTGCAGCTACAACAGGCTGATAACTTTTGTGCTGCTAACACAGATAAACCCCTTTTCCAATCATGTGAGCAATTCTATTCTAGATTTAGAACACAGTGGTTCATAGCATAAGCTACTAGAAGTGTGAAAAAAATAGTATAACAAATACAGAAGTGTTATACTTGAAAACACCAAACTCTTCCTTTGCAGAAAATGTGAGTTTGTCTTTTGAACTTAAACTGATCTTAATCAATGCCACATTTGTTTCCTTATAAAGAAGGGTTTTCCTGGTAGTAGATAGGAGAATATTTTTTCTATTCTGCAAAGAAATGGAAACTTTTTTGTAAATCAGAAACTAAGTAAATCCACAAACAAATATTCTCTACCTATAAAATCTTACTTTTACTTTTCATGTTTTAGTCATCAGATCCAAAGAAAAACTATGCATTTTACACAACATATTAAAATGCACAATAAAAATGACCAGAAAATAGTATTAAACTGTTAAGTGCAAAAGCCTTTTGAACTGACCCACTGTTAAGCCTATGAAAACTAGAAATGCACTCTAAGTCTCTGGATTTTTAAAATAAAATCTAATGCAGAATATGGTAGCATGCTGTCTATTTCCTTTGAAATTTTAAACACCACCACTACAACCCATATGAACGGAAATTATGAGTTAGGAATAGGACAGATAGTTACAAAACCCCAAAATGTTCTAGAATTTTTTAAGACTTTCCCATTCAAAAACCAAACGGAAAAATTCCTTGTAAATAAATCATATAAGAGTTAGCATATTCTCCAGCAACTGCATAAACAGAAAATTGCAAATAAAAATGACAGATTTTTAAAACATATTTTAAAGTGATGGAATGAAAGTAATACCTTTGCTACTTCTTCTTCTAATCTTTCTTGGTACTGCTTTTGGAGCGACTGAACAACATCCAGATCATTCTGCATTTCCATCTCCCTACCAGGCTGTAAGAAAAACATGAAATCTCAGATCATGTATTTGTGATTTTATTTCATTTAAGTTTCAATCCAGCAAGAGATTTTTTTCCTAAATTAGGTTTTCTCCATCTCATACAAATCACATAACTTTTTACCACAACACAGAAGAACCAGGTAAAAGACTTTGTCTTGTTCCTGTTTCAAAATGAATTGTAAAAGTAGAGTTTGCATCCACTCTCCTTCCAGAACTATTTGAGATGTCAAATGCAGTGAAACCAGGTCAGGAAGCACAGAATCACAGTAAAAAACAACATTACTGTTTTGCAAAATGCAGAATTTTTGAGCCAGGTTTCCAGCAATCCTAGGGGAGGAATGCATAGGGCCTTTCCCCTTTGCACTTGTTCTCTTAAAATCTTTGGGGTTACTTCTCCAAAATTTCTCCTAAACTGTGCAGCGTGTACTACAAAAGTCCTGGTATTTCACTTAAATTGCTCCTTTTGTAACTCATCTTTAAAGAAAACCCACCATATTTTAAAGATAAAATATATAAATAATTTAATATTTTAAAGATTCCTGAAGAAATCCCAAAATTTGACCACTAATTCTCTCGCACCTTAGTAAGAAGCAGCCAACTAAAATGTCTTGTTTCAGAGATAGAATAAATAAATTTAAACCCAGCAGCAATAAAGCAAGTTTTCTTGAACATAATTCCCTGATGTTTTTCAGCAAAATTTAAATATTTTTTCCTAACGTGGCCTATCTAATAGTATAGTACAGTACTAAGATGATAACAACCTTAATCTACCAAGTATTAGTCCGTATTTCAATTTCATCTAAGAAGACAAAGTATCTAAATTATGTCACTCATATATATTAGCTATCAACTGAGTTACATCATACCTGTAATGCTTTATCTGTTCTTTTCTGATGAAGACTTTCTGTGCCCTTTACTTTCCTGAAGACTTCTTCTAAATTTCTTTCTGAATCTGTGGATACACTAAAAGGGTACAAAAAGCAGAGAAGGGAAATAATAGTTTTTTAAAAAACCCCAGTATTTCATTGCCTATGATTTGGTGAAAACCAGAATGTGTTAAGTAGACCTGAATTTATCACAAACTTTATTACTACCTATCCTTCTAGAAAATAATTTCAGGCAACTACATCTTCACAAGATGTCTTTAGATGTAAAGGATAGTGCCTGATGTTTTGAGGATTAAAGGTGGTCTACTGAGTTGAAGTTTTGAAAGCTCTTTGCTATAAAGCTCATATATATGAAATTACTTTTATACATTATTCCATTTAACAAATCTTCTGCTATTAACTATAAATGCTGCACTACTTAATTTGCAATGTTTATGTCATTTCTTTGTAAGACCTAACAACTTCCGAAGGAACAAAACTACAGAAGAGCAATACCTTTATGAAGAATTCCTCCAATTCTGAAGTAGAACACAGAGCTTTACACAAATGGTTATTTGAAACACTTCTTGAATGAGCGTGAAGTTATAAGCATTGAAAAACTGATTAATACCTTGTGTGGTCAGAGGTTATCCCAGCAATCTGAAGCTTATCCTGCAGATGGACAAGCTCTGCAGTGTACCCCTCTTGACTTTCTTTCAGCTGCTGTTGGAAATACGACCGGAGGTGTTCTAGTTCTTGAGCATGCTGCTCCTCAAGTTGTTTTTTAAGGTTCTCTATCTGCTTTGTACAGCATTCTTCAATTGTAGGATCTGTATATAGGTTATGTGAAGCAGGGGATGAGAAAGATGGATGGATGGACAGAAAGAGAGAAAGAGAGAAGGAGAGAGAGAGGAAGAGAGAAAGGAAGGAAAGGAAGGAAAGGAAGGAAAGGAAGGAAAGGAAGGAAAGAAAAAGAAACTATATTAACTTCTTCACAAATATTTAGCAGTGATGTACTGAACGATTAATGTAGTTTAAAAAAAATCCTGACATCCTGTCAACTACTTTTCTATAATAAAGAATGATAACTCAATCTTCCATTCTGCAAAATAATATTTGACATGGATAACAAATTTTAATTGTGGAAAACTAAAAGATACTAAACCAAAAATGTATCATAGAATATTAATTCTGAAAAAATTTACAGAATTAAGAAAATAAGAGTATTGCATTGCTAAATCAGAAAAAAATCTCTTATGTTCAAGCTGTAGCAAGGTATATATCAGTTAAAATTAAAAATCATTGTCTTTTCTTTCTCTCTGAATATATATACATTAAAAACAGCATATACATCTTTTTACCCATTGGATTCTGTGAAGGAGTCTGCAGACTTTCCTTTCCTATTTCCATATGGATAGGTTCTTCCTCTTTCCTCCTTTCTGAAGAAGATAACCTTGGTTCCTTGACCTAAATAATAACGAAGTAAATGCAATTAACAACAACTTGTCTAGTAGTAGCACAAAAATATTATATTCAGAGCGGCACTCCCAGTATGAGAGAGAAATGGACATACTGGCACTAGTCCAGCAGAGTTACAAAGGAGATGGGAGGCTTGGAGCATTTGTTGTACTAGGAGAGGTTGGAAGAGCTGGGCATGTATAACCTGAAGAAGGCAAAGTTGCCCACCGGGCTTGTGAAGTATCAAAATGCCACTGGACACAGTCCTTGGCAACCTTTCCTAGCTGACACTGGAAAGGGGAGAGGGGCTGGATTAGAGGAGCTCCAGAGGTGTCTCCTAATCTCAACCAGTCCACAATCCTGTGACGTGGACAGCATGCCCTTCCTCAGTCATTCAGAAGGAATTCACACAACAGAGAAAATTCAAACACTCATACACTCCATGCTATAAAAGTTTACCTGTTTACACTCCGCCATCAGCTGTGTTTGAAGTGCTTTCAGCCTGCTGTACTCTTCCATTATCTTGCGGAGAAGTGCATCCATATGGTCTCGCACAGTTAAATTGCACAAAGAACCAGGGACTTTAAAAAAAGGAAAACATTTTACCATAAATTTTAATACAAGTGATTTGTTCACAAGTTCTGCCCTGAAGAATTGTCGGATAAACATTACAAAATACTGAAACAAGTGAAGCCCTTCCAGATTGTGAACACATTTTTTTAAGTATTGATACATATGCATTTTTTTGGTAAGACTGCTAGCTTCTTCTACAAAAGGAAGAAGAGGAAGAGAAAAATCCCATTTTTTTCCAATATCCACAAAAATGAAAACAGTGTAAGAAAATATCCATAATAAAAAGAAATCTCTAAACCAGCTATTTAAGCTCATGAATTACTACCTGAAAAAGTAATGGCAAATTGCCAGTACGAAATACTTTAAATAAGCATGATAGTACAAAGTCATTACCTTGACCTTGACCATTATGTACTGGTAATTCTACACTCAGTTTTTCTTTCACAGCGGGTTTACAGAAAATTTCCTGCTCCCTATCACCAGCTTCCACAGCAGCTGAAGAATTTTCATTCTGACTGCCACACAAAACCTGTATAACAAATCAAACAAATCAAACAAAGTGAAAAGTAAGCAATTTCTCATTATTTTATCAATCGCAATTCACAAAGAAAACAAAAATAGAAAGAAAAGTAGTATTTTGCGAGCATTAACTTCCATGACAATGATGGCATAAATGTTCTGTTGAATCCTCAGAACCTGGACAATCTTTAAAACTCCTGATAAAAGAAACAGATATTACAAGACTTCTCCACTAAAGCATAAATGCATATGTTTCAAATCAGTATTTAATGTGGAACTACCAAGTATTAAAGTCTTAGAGAGAAAGGCCTCCTTTATTGATGTGGAAAGCAAATTTACATTTTAAATGTCTCATTCTCAAAAGCTGCAATTTTACTTGGAAGAGGAATTCCCTACAGCAGAAATTTGTCTCTTTTTAGGGATTACAGCTCATCTTGTTCTTTAAGCGCAGAAAAAATCAGATAAAAGGGTATGGCATAAAAAGTATTCACAATGGGCAAGCAAAAAGAAGATTTATCCATATGATTTCTGAAGATGAATGATACTTGAAAAGAAACGGCTTGTTTAAAGCACAGTAGGATTCTTTATTTAAAGATTTTATACTCAACAAAACCAAATTCAACTTGTATAAGTAAAATCATAATTTCTCCGACAGCTCAACAAAAGGATCACACAAATAGGCAGCATTTTTCACACTGTGAAATAACTCATGCCAAGCACTCTCATTTAGCTGCTACTTTCTGTGGGCTATCATGGACTCCTGCTTAATCTCTGCTGGATCTCAAGTTAAAATTCTGCTATTCACTTTCCCAAAAAGAATCTTAACTTTGAAAGATAACCTGCTGCTAAGAAAGAAATTACTATCTTATTGCAAATATGAGCGGTGATGTCCTGTGCATCAATATGTGTGTGACACCAAACTCCTGAATCAAAAACATATATCCAGAAACAAAGAGAAAAGTACTTCCAAACTAGTAGAGATGAGACCAACATTAGCTTGAAGATTAAGACTACGTGTAAGACAAAAGACTTGTCTTTTGTAAACCAGTTTACGGAAAAAAAATATGAAACCATCTGCAATGCTATTTTGGAAGCTCAGGTTTAGCAGTCTCTATTTTGAGACCAATGCAAAGAGAAAAGCTGCAAAGAAAACAGGCAAAAATAATGTAGAAAAATATGATGACTCACTAACCATCATTTCTTGTTTTCCAAATTTTCATTTTGAAAAAGGCTTTTTGTCAAGTCTTACCTGAACCAGCCTGGAACATTCCTCAGTGACAGCTTCACTCAGTTTTTCTATTAGTCTTTGTGTAGATTTCTCTTCATCATCTACAAATACAAATTATTCCTATTATTTTTAAACACTGGATGCACAACAACTTTCAAAGGCCTAATTTCCTGCCTCAGTGAGGCTGCCCCTTCAGCTTGAGGAAGGGCACTTTTTTTGTTCCCCTCTTTATTGTTACAACACATGGACAATTTCAATTATCACAGTTGAGCTGCAGGTTCTAGAGGAGCAAAAGATAAGAAATGGCTTTGTGTATTAGCGACCTCCAGAAAGACAAAAGTGTATAGATAACTAGTGGAGGGAGAATTTATGCAAAACAATTAAACAAGGGCAGAACATGGTATAACAGAAAAAGCTGGGATAGAAAACCATCATTATAACATAAAAGCCCACTGAGGCAAAAAGTCCTACCACAGTTTACTTAAAGTGTGTAGGGAGTCAATGCAGCAATACAAAGAAAAGAAAAAGAACAAGTCCAGAAATACTTTCCTAGTGAATTTGCTTATTATTTTACTTTATAGGTGAATCTACCATATTGTTCCTTACAATTAATTGAGCAAATATAAACAATGTTGTAATACTTTTGTTTCCTTATTTTTTTATACACTGTTTTTTTCAAGTTACCTCAGTAATAGACTGCATATACTGGGTAAACAATTTGTTGAAAAAATACTTCAAAATATTCTATAAAAACAATTTATTGGACAGCTAGAGAGCTTCAGTCTCATAATTTTGGTTAAGTTACCTGCTTGTTGAAATTTCAGGGTCTGGAGCTCCATCTGATGCATTCTTTTAAGATCAGTCATCTCCTGCACATGATTATGAACAAGTTCCTCTTTAAGACTGCAAAGTGCACTCTCTTTTTCTGCTTTCAAGGACTCACAAACCTGGTCTACATGAGCTGAATAAACCAGGGATAGGCAAATCCGCTGTGCTTCCATTTGTAGTTGTAAATCAGTCTTCGAATACAAAGACACAATTTAAAAGAGTAAGAAACAAGAAAATAGAAAGACCCATATTTGGAAATTTCTGAGATTAATAATGTGTTGAATGGAATGCTGCATATATGGTATGCATAAGGTAAATTTAAATATATGTAGTTTGGAAAATTGAGTTTTAACAAAAGTAAGGCACTTCTTCAACTTAGAATAAAAATCAAATAAAAATCAAATAAAAGCAACAAAACTCAATACACTTCAATTCCTATTTTGGAGCAACAAAATCCCAGTTTATTTTAACCCAGTGAAACAAGAGCAGTATCATTACTAACAGAGTAGTTAAGAAAGTGTACTCTAAACACAGAGAAAAGACTGTATTATTAGCAGACCTTAAAAACATTGATTTTTAAGGCTTGTAGTTCCAGTCTGCACTTTGGGGATGTTATTGCTAAAGAAAAAAGATGTTTAGGATATGACAACAGGGACCTACTTAGAGCTGAAGTTTGAAAAGGTTTTTAGAAACCTCTGGACCACAATGATTTTTAGTTGTATGGCAGGAAATTATAAGACCCTTATCGCAACCTTATTAAAAAAAAAAAAAACAACCAATCAAACAAACATACAAACAAAAAAACCTAAACCAAATCATCACAAAGCTAAAGCTCTTTTTAATAATCTCACAACTGTTTCCAATGTGGCTTTGCTTGTGATTTTATTTCTTAGGAAGTGAATGCAGTATTAGGTAGTTGGTGGTATTAGTTCACTGTTAGATTGACTTTTATAACATGAGAAAAAAGTTTAAAAAAATAGTAGAAGTCTGCTTAACACCTATTTCCACAGAACACTTAGTTGCACACATCTTGCAGCATGCTACTGAACTTCACCAATGTATATAAATTTACATTTATATACCGATTTATGATTCCACCATCTAATTAAATACTGGTAACTCAGTACTTAGTTATTTATATTAACAAATAATAATTCTTTCCATATTACCTACAATAATTTACAATACCAAGAAATACAAGCAAAATTGCGCCAGCAAAACTTAAGAAAATAGTTAGATTCACACAATATGCATTCTGATTATCACATCTGGATACATTTCTTAAAAAGTGATAAAGAGGTTTTGATAAGGTAATTCTAGTATTTCACAATTTGATAGTTCAAAATTTTGGTCAAAGATGACTGACAAAGTTTCATCATTTTTTATACTGTTTGAATGAGTACTTAGAGAACTGAAAAACTAATCACAGGATAAAAAATGATCTCCAAAATAAGTGTTCCCCTTAAGTAAGTGAAATGCTGCATCAAAATATGAAGTGCACTGGTAGTCTTCTTACCTTTCTGTTGTTGCTGTTGATTTAGTTCAACACAAGGGAAAAGTATCTTTTTCATTCAAAAAGCATCCTCATCCACATCGACTATGCTTATAATTCTGGTCATTCATGTAACACCTTTCAACCACTGGTCACAACCCTTTCAACCACTGACACACACACCTATACTTCACAGCAGTCAATTGGAAAAAATATGATGCAGATTTTCATGTGTAAGCTTCTACAAATTTTTATAGTTAAAGAACTTTCTATACTGTTTTATCACATACCTGTTCTGATTTCAAGGCATCCACTTGCTGCTGGAGGTTATTTTCACTCTGTGTAATGGCTGTTAAAGATGTTTCCTCTGTCAGCCTGTCTGGCATCCCATGCAAATGTTCCACAACAGACTGCTGTTCTGGTTTCAGCATTTGCTGGACCTCCTTCCTTTTTGTTAGCTCATGGCTGCAGTCTTTACCAGAACTTAAATTACCTCTTGAATTTATTCTTTCACCTGCTTTACTCCTTGAACCAGAGGATTTATTCCTACCTTCAGATGCTGGAGTAGCAGTCTTTAGAGATTTTGCTTTAGAGCATTTTTTCTTAGAGTCATTACTACTACTATTTGTTCTCTGAACATGACTAATTGTGACTTCTAGTTCTTTACATTTTACTAGAATTTGGTCTTTCTCATCTTTTAAGGATTTGACTTTTTCATTTAAAAGACAGATTTCATTATCTTTTGACTTCAACTGTTCAGAGAGATCAGAAAGTCTCAGGGATAATTCCACTTTCTCACGCTGAGTAACCTGAAGTTTTTCCATAAGTTCTGTTGCATCTTTCTCAACAACTTCTCCAGCTTCAAATGTGTCTTCCCTGGACACCTTTATTTCTTTACTCCCTTCAAAACCAGAGGGTTTAGTTTTAAATAAAATTGGTCGATTGCTTTGTAAGTGGCAGATTTTTTCATTCAAAGCTTTGAGTTTGTTTTTATATTCAGCTTCCTGCTTTTTCTTGTTCTCTTCTAACTCAGTTTTTGCCTTCAGAAGACTTGTACATTCTTTCTGTAGTTCTTTATAACTAGCTTCAAGATTTTTCTCAGTCAATGAAAAGGCACTCTTCTGCCTTTCAGTATCCTCCTGGAGGATACTGTTTTGGTTTTTAAGTTGCTCATTTTCAGTAATCAGCTCTTCTATTCTTTTCTGCAAGTGGAAAATTTCTGTCTTCGAGCTAACACTACTGTTACAAAGTATGTTTTCTTCAGAACATACCAACATATTTTTTAATTTCTCTTCTAGAGTTTCATTTTCCCCCTTAAGAACACTATTTTGTGTTTCTAGTTCTGAACATTTTTTTTGAAGGGTATCTTCTCTCTCCCTCATTTGTTCCTGCATCAACTCAGTTTTAAGCTGCAGCTCTTGTATTTCTTGTTCAAGGGTACCCTTCTCTTTTTCCTCTTGCCTAAGCACCTCAATCTCCTTCTCCAGTTCATGGATTTGAAGTGTCATTTCTTCAGATTTAGAATTTACAATAGACTGCTGTAAATCTTTCAGGTTTGTAATCTCTAAAATCAACTGATTTTGCTTTGTGATTAAATTGTCCTTTTCATATTGCATGGCTTCTACCTTTTGACTCATTTCATTTTGTACTTCATCTAACTGCTGTTTATGGTGCATATTCAAGTTGTGTTTAAGGTTTTCCATGTTCACCATGTGCTCTTTTGCTAAGTCTTCTTTAAGCCTGGAAAGTTCCTCTTCATGACTAAACAGAAGATTTGTCCTCAGCCTCTCTAATTCTGCTTCTTGAGATTCTGCCATCCTGTCCAAAACTGCATCCTTCTCCCTTTCTAGCATTTCAAGTTTTATTTTGTAATTTGTGATTTCTGCCTCATGTTTTAATTCCAAATCCTTCCTAAATTCAGAGGCAGAAGCCAGCTGAGTTTTTAAATCTTCAATCACAAACTGGTATTTTTCAGCTTCATTTAATCTACATTCCATATCCACTATAGTTTGCTTGGCTCTTTGAACCTGCTCTCTTGAAAAATTCAGTTCTTGAAGAAGATCTTCAATTCTAGTTTGTTGAAGAGATTTCTCTGTTGCAGCAATTTCCATCTGTTGTGATAATTCTTGCTTCATTTTTTCCCTTTCCTTACCAGCATCCTGCAATTTCATACTCAATTCATTAATTTTAATGTTCATTAAATGCATTTGATCTTTATTAACATTCTCATTAAAACACAGACTTGAAGTTTTCTCCAATTCTACTTTCTGTTGCAAAAGACGCTGTTCTATTTCCACTGCATGCTGTTTAATTAATTCTTGCTTCATTTGTACAATCTGCTGGCCATGCATTTCATCTAATTCAGCCTGAAGTTGTGCCAGTCTCTTTTGTGTTTCTAATTCCATTCTTTGCACAATGTCAGCTTCAGACTGGCTGTCTTTATAACATCGCTTTTGCAGTTCTTCCACAGTACCCATTAACTGTTTTATTTCATCCGAACATTGTCTTTCTTTCTGTTTGTAGGTGGTAAGTTCAACTTTCATATTACCTATCTGCTGGTTCCTTAGTGAAATCTCTTCTTTCAATTCTTCAAGTAATTTGCTGACATCTGATAGTTTTTCCTTTAGCTGAAATGAATTTTTTTCCTCTTTTTCAAGTTTTGCTTCCAGCTCTTCAACTAATGCTTCTTTTTCTTGTAATTTACTCAAATCTTCTCCCTCTTTTTCCTGTTTTTCCTTTAAAAAATGAGGAAAACCTTGTTCTTAATTTTAGGTAATTATCTGAATATATAAGAACATTTACAGACTTCACTATTTAGTCTTCCTTAGAAGGCTAGAAAGAATTTGTTAGTTGTAAAACGTAAATATAAATTGTTTGTTGATCTAATTTGGAGGTTTCCTGTACCCTGGGAATAACTGAGAACCCCTACCCATGTCATCATGCCCCTCCCCTATTCTTTCCAACCCCCTGTGTCTCTATCACTTGTAATAATATTTGACTTTTTTAGGTGGTTTTAAAATATTTTCCACAAAGGATAATAAAGAAGTACACAAAGGAAAAAATTCATTCTTTGCTTAATGCAAAGAATTTTCAAGCAAGTAATCAATTTCTTTTCTAAAATAATGTCATTCATTGAAGATATTTTAACATATGAAAGTTTTATAATTTGCTCTAAGTATTTCTGCAACTTTTAAAAAATACTACATAATACTGACGTAAAATTTTCAGTTTTAAATTATATAAATATTACGTGTTAGTTAACAGGAACAGTGTCACAAACTTAAAATCGCTGTATGCATTCTATGCAGCACATTCATTATCTGTGCTTTGGCTTTTTTTATTTCAAAGGAATTACAAAATTCTGAAAAGAATTCAGGAAAAGAGATCTTTATGATAAAGAACATACCATTTCATATGTTGCAATTTTCTCTTGAAGGTGTGAAATCTGCTCTTCAAATTCTTCATTCTTTTTTTGATAATTCTTCAGCAGACATTCTTGTTCTTCTAGCTGTTGTTGATGTGAAAGTATCTGTTGCTTGGCTTGCAATAAATCAGCAGCTGTGCAACTATGGCTGCTGTTCCTTAGGGCTTCACTTGCCTGCAACTTGAATTTTAAATAAATGAAACCTAAAATACATCAGGTTTTTCAGAAACAGCTTGTGCTACATACAGAAACAGTGATCCTTACTTTCTTCTTCCACATCAGAAGCCCAAAGATTTCTAAGTTCTTTTGGAGGAAGTCAAACATCCTTATTCATTTGGGATGGCCAACCAATAAAAAGGTATTTCATATTAATTAACTATTCATGGTGAGCTAACACAGGACAGTAGTGTCTCAGATACATCAGTATGTAGTATAACTAGTTGCAGCTGTGGAGCCCATAATCAAACTTTTTAATAATAAAATCTCAGGCTTCAGAATATAATCCACTTGAAGCTCAAAATAAGCTATATAATATACTTAATCAGCATGAAAGCCTACAATATTCAGCTGCAACACTGTAAAGTGTAGTATCTGTGCCCGTGGCCCCTCAATCACCATGCTTTTTAGAAGAAATGTCTTTCTGAAGCTTCACTTTGTTATTTAAATTACCTTTTAATAACACCACAAAGGAAGCTTTTATCCAAAATATAAGGACTGGAGTGTGAAGCTGCGGCCCATGGTAGCTGATGGCCGGATATTTTGATTTCAAAGGGAACACTTGTGCAAAACTCTAAGAACTAATTACCCAAGTGTTTTTCCCCAGGATAACTGCCATAATTCAGTATTTATCAGAAGCCATTACCCCATAATAGGAAAGAAAACAGACTAATATTTATCATTTTATAGTAAATTATTACAGTAAAACAAGTACTGTAACAACAACTGTAGGACCAGGAAAATGAATGCTGATCTATGCTAAGAGGCTGATTCTTGAAAAATGCACAATTTTTTTTTTCTGCAGGAAGTAGCTATTTATGGAGCCCCCAAAGTGACACCTATTGTCAAACCCAAGTAAATGTTGGTAGCTGTACACTTACATGCTGAAACTGAATTTGCAGTTTTTGACTTTGCTCAGTAAGCTCCAAGAACTCCCTCATGGTTTCATCCTTTTCTTTCCGTGCCTGCTGTAGGTTAGCAGTCAGCTGAGTGATAATGTCATCTCTTTTTTTGATAGCAGCTTCAAATTCTTGCAGCTGTAAAAGACAAAATTTAAACTATTAATGCACATGAAAACCACAGTCAAAAAATATTAGCTAATTTTAGTTAAGTAGGAATAGGTCACTCCCTAACACCTCTGTTTAAAGGGTGTCTCACTAGTAGAGCTTATATATTTTCACTAACTCTATTTGTAAAAATTTCAGTAAGAGGAAATTGTTAACTGTATTTTATCTCTCCATAAAATAGAGTTAACAATCTCAACTTTTAAGAAGGATAATTCGTTAAATATATAACTTGCTTTTAAATAAAAAGTGCAGCCACATAAACAAATCATCATAAAGGAAGCCAGAATAGTGTTTCAGCAGTTTTGTACAACTACTCATGTTCACACACTTTTCTCACAATAAATGCAAGTTATATTATCCCTCACTTAAGTGCAACAAATACCATCCATTGCACTAATGCATGTAATAGGTACCATGCAGTATCCTACACTGTGAACCCAGGAAAATCATTTATAACTACATGAGAAAATTTAACAGATGAATCTTTTGCAATTGTCATGATGAAGAAATTATAAGAGTACAAAAAAATTCTTTGCCAAATGTTTTAATTTTTTTGTAGGATTACACTCAAGCAGGCAGAAATTCTACAACACTGATTGGCAATATTTTTGTGTGCATTTATATAATCATATTTATAAAGTTTCTTTCTCAATTTGAACTCATTTATGGCTAGTGGAAGCCTCCTCTCTACATACTGCAAATTTTTTATACCATTAGTAATCTTCTGTAACTGTTTGGTTTACAATATTACCCCAAAAATTTCACTGAGTTATATGCTGAATGTTGGCCGTTAACATGGTAATGCTTCCAGGTTAAGTTGTTTCTTAGGACACTGGAGTCAATTCCTACTTTAAAAGGACAGGCCTCCTGGAAATACTAAATGTTTGTTATAATAGAGAAAATTAGGAACAGATCAGGAACTTAAGTGTGCTGCACCTTTGCTTTTGCATCTGTTCAATGAAATTGAATAAGTAAATATGTCAGTTCCAAAGTACACCATGTTATATAATTTCCAATTCTTAAAATTCAATCTCTGGTCTGGACAAACAGGCAGAACTGAAGCACACAACTATATTCCCCACTCTCCTTTCACAACCCTTTTATTTCTTCTGAAAAATGAACCATATGCATCTCTCAACTGAGATACTATGCACTGTGCCACACAAAGAAACCCCTACAACTCTTAAAATATTATTGCGCCACAGCCCCAAACCCGAAAACACTCAATTTTGTTTTAATGTATTTTTATTTTATTTTAAAAAGTGTAATTATACCATTTAAAAAATTAAAACATTTTCACTTTCTACTCTTCCAGGAAAAATTAACAGTAGTTACAATCATTAGAAACATTTATTTTCTTTATTATGCTATAATTATGACTATTATGTTTAGCACAACAGATACAAGAAACAGTAATTAAAACTCAACACCAGCCAAAGAAATAATAAACCACCTCTTCAGGGGCAACCACTTAACTGGTGCTATGGTGGATAAAATGACATCTATTATCACAGATAAAAGAATAGTAATAATAATAATAATGCAATGGCAAAATTAACTGAATATCAAAGATTTTTTTATTATTTTATAGTACTTTGCAAAAAAATAGCAAAATACAGTGACATGACCTGAATCCAAATTAGGAGAGAGACAAGTAAGACATAAAGAACAACAAAGCACTGACTTGAGCGCACTGCACCACGGGCTTAAACTGGAAGAATATTCTTTACTTTAAAACTTAAGTTTATATTCCAATGGTATTTTTGAAGTAAGAAATGCTCTCCTCTAAACCCAAATTATTAGGTGTTTTAAATTAGAACATTCTGACACTGCTGGTTTTGTATTTCACACTGTGAAGTCTGACATACAAATATATTTTGGTTCAGTTGTATTATTCCTTGGGGAGTAAAATCTGAAGTTTTTTTGATCTTGGAGGAACAGGAATACATTAAAGTCTTTGCATAAGTACAGAAGAATTAGGGCTTTTCTTGAAGAAAATTGTCTTTCCATTCCTAATTTGAAGAAACTCACTGCAAAGACAATTCAAATTTTAGTCACAAAATACAGAGAAAAAGGACACACAATGGAAATGCCATTCAAAGTAATAGAACACATGGCATATGATTGAAAGAAATTATGTGTAATTAATTCTATATCACACAGAGTGCATTCTGAACAGCTACCATTAGTGTGAACACCTTGCGGTGAGGCTCTGCATTTTTGCATGTACCAAATAGCAAGTAGAAAGCAACATAAGGTAATTATACCTGTTGCAATCCTTCTGTACCATAGGCTGCCCTCATTTCTTCTATCTCTCTGCTTAGCTCTTCAATCTCTTGTTGCTTTCCAGCCAATTGATTCTCCATCACCTCTAGCTGTGTGTGTGAGTGCTGCGTTCCATGCTCTGAATGAATGTCTCCAACTCCAAATTCTTCTTCCTAAATCAATCCAAGTTCCTTTACATGCCAATTTTTATGTTTGATTGCAGTAAATAAAGTCAAGCATCAAATTCTGTACCAAATGCCATCACAGAACATTAACATACGATACAGCATCGAAGATCTTATTGCCATGGTAACCTCCTTTGTTAGTATAATTCACACCTCAAAAGCATTGACACAAAACATTTCTGCAAGTTGTGCTCTATAACTTTAGCCTTAATAGATGGACTAAAGTGGTTTGCATTTCAAGCTTAATGATACACTATGTTAATATAGCAAAATACGCAGATGCAGATCACACCATGCAAAATAAAGTATTAATTCGCAACACAGTTTTTGTTCAAAACAAATTGAGGTGTTTAGTATTCTCCATTAACATTCTGATTCAATTTGCAATACTGTACCCTGATTAAGTCAGCAGGTATAGCTGTTCTTGTCACAAAACTGCAACCATTTACCTGTATAAAGACAATTTCTAAATATGTTATTTGAAATAATGTTTGCTTTCTATTTCCCACTTACTTGAATCTTAAGAGGCAATTTCTGCAGACCCATGGGAATTGTTATGCTACAAAAATTTATTTCATTTGAAATACAAAATACCTTTCTATATAGCAAATTGCAAAGTAAGCATAGATAACAGGTAAAACACCCAAAATTGCAAAAATAAATACTATTGTCTAAAAACAAAAACCTTATTACCAATCAACATCTAGAGAAAACAAAGGAATTCAGATTTAAAGGTCAATGCAAAGCTTTATCTTTTAAATCAATAAAATACAGCACTACTGCATTTTAAATTATAAGCTCAACATTTTTATACATTACTAAACATAGTTATGCTTTCTGAAAGATTTTTATACTTCACAAGATTGAGTCTTTGTGAAAGTCACCTGTCTCTTGACAGGGGATGAAAGGCAGTAACATAGACTTTCATTATCAATTTGAAGGAATTTTGTGAAATTGAAAAAGACCAAAAATTATACATTTGAGTTAAGAGATTTGAAAATAAATCCTTTTTCACTCACCTAACCCTTTCAGCTTCTATGAGAATTTTGGTTCTACTGACTGTACAAACCAAAACCAGCAGATCTCCAAAAGGCAAGCACAAGCCAAAGTAGCCGTTATAGATTAAAAAAAAAAAAATCCAAATGAAAAGAACATGCTGTGTACACATGAGCAACAATCAAACAGGCAGGCTTTTAAAACAGCGGACCTATGATCAAAAATGAGAAAGCAGGAACAGCTGCATTTCTCCTCAGAGCTCGTTATTACATCATAGCCTGAAACAAAAACAATGGTACTAGAAATGGAAAGGCATCATAGTATTTCAGACCCAAATACTATACTTAAATCAAAAAAAAAGAAGCTGTATTGCTCAGATGTCTGCCATAGCCTAGATCAGGGCTTACTTACAAATAACTGTCATGCCTGAGCAAATCAATAAGTGCACTGTTTTATAAATGGGATCAATACAGTCATTGAATTTGTATTAGGCAAATGAATAAATCTGCATTAGAGAATTTGCAGAGCTGACACAGTGCCCTTTCAGTTTCTGATTTTCTCAATAAAAAGAAGCCACCACAGAGATTACTACCTTAGTTTAGACAGAACAAAGAAATGTGCAGCTAACAGCAGTCTAGGCAACTCATAGAGGCACTGTGCATCATTTGTGTACTGCCAGATGTTTGCTCTACGTTCAGAGACACAAATGTCTACACAGTGCCTGGCACCAACATCTTTATTCAGATTTTGGCGCATGTCCCAGAATAATAACAGTAGTAGTTTAATAGAAACTATTATTAAATCCTTCCTTTCCCCTTTGCAACTCCCATTTTACTTAGGCTTAATTGATAAAGATGCAGTGTACAATCATTGTAATCTACCACAGAGGATAAACTTCTCTTCTCATGAATCATGGCTGTATGACTATCAAAGACACTTTATAACAAGAGCTAATAGGAAAGGCACAGTAGTTTTATCTCATTAGCTGTTCCAGATTGCTCAGCAGCTGAAAATTCTACAAAAGACCTTTAACTTAAAAAAGGGATTTTGCTATACACATTCAAATCAACTGTCTGGAACATCAGAAATCCTGCTCCATTTCATGGGAACATAACTCTTCAACATCACACAAGCAATGCACACAGTAACATCATACTCCTTGCAGTTTCTCATCTCACACCTTCCTCTTTCAAATGTCTTATGTCTTCTGGCAAAGTGCAAGTGGAAACATGACAAGGCAAAAAACTGCATGGCAATTTGTGAAAAAAACTCCAGCCACACAGCTACAGCAGGGTGCTGTGTTGAGGGAAACCTTGGGAGCAGCCTGGCAACTCCTGGCATGACAAATTCTGCCCTGTAAGAGCAGAAAGACCGTTGGTAATGAGTTATTCGCTTCAAAATATCTTAATTCAAAATTAATTTTCCACTTATCTGAAATATAAGAATTCAGTAGTTCAGAAGCCAACTTGAAGTGTTAGTAGGTGGCTAAACAAGGCCCGCAGGACTCCGTTATGACTTACTTAGTCCTAGAGATATACCAATTTAGAGATCTTCTGCAAGTCTATAAATGCTCTTAATGTAGATTCCTATAATTTCTTCTATTAAAGCTTTGCAGTTCACCTTTAAAACTGAAACATTCTTATTCCTTAATTACTTATGATGTGCTTAGTTACATACCACAGGAAACAATTAAACATTGAAAGAATCAAATGACATACCATTTTAACATAATGGAACCAAGAAGTAACAAGAGCTTTGGATAAAATTCAATGAGCAAATAATCACAAAATAAGAATAGAATAAATTTTACAATTTATTACTCAGCAGTCACAGTTTTTTGGAATAAACAATATGAAACAAGTGAAGGTTATGGAAGTCTCTCAAAGGACATTCTGTCTGGTTGTTCTTCCTTGCATTTTCAAAATAATTCACAGAAATACTATTTAGTATTATAAAGTAAAATATAATCTGTAGTCTGTTGGCTAAAAATAAAGGTTTAATTTCTATTGCACCAGTTATAACATATGCTTTGGGTACAGGAAAGGAGTCTTCTTTCTGAGAAACACAAGGAAAACCAACTTCCATCACTGAATTAAGGCAGTGATTCATGACAAATGCCACCAGAGGTCAGGATTACATTTATGAAATCACTGTACCCTACCTAATGTTCCTCAGACCTTGGAAGACCTGAAAGTGTATGTCAAATACATCAGTAATAATATATAATGTGTAACTACTAACAACACTAATACCACACTACAGAGATTTTCGTCTATAAATAATAAATTCATGCTCAGGATAAATCAATACATATTGTTCTGCTTAAAAGACTTGTTTGATTTGGTGGTAGAAACATACAGAAGTATCTGAAACAGATTAACAAGTTTACCTCATGTTTTCTTTCCCCCTCCACCCTTTCTTGTACATTTTGGACACCTGATTCCTCCCTAAAAATTAATATTTAGACCTTGAACACTGCTTGCAAATGTTCTTAAACTCTCCTCAATGTTTTAGTTGTGTCACAAGTGACTGCATGAAACTTAGCTAAAATTAGCAATTAGGTCAACTTGGGAAAATGAATTTCAGCATATTTTGGGTGTTTTCAGGGGAGGGTTTATATTCCATAAACAAAAGCCATTTTCAGTTTGTGATGAAAATAGTTACAATCTTGTAACTAAGGTTAGTAACATCTGAAGGTGGACCATTGATGATTTTTTAAAATATCATGGCTTAATATATTTTTCTATATTTACTAAAAGAACAGCAATTGGTTTCTTAAAGCAGCAGTTAAGGTTGATGTATAGAATTTCATTAAAATTTTTTAAAGACAAACAGCTTTCTAGACTTCATATTAACCATCTTTTCAGAAATACACTTTGCAAATTGGAAAGAGAGCCAAGAAGAGAAAAAAAAAATCAGGTGGAACAGCTTTGCAGTTACACAATCAAACTGAGGCACAAGAAAAACGCATCAGGGCAACTTTACCTTACGCAGTTATAAAATTCCCCCAAATTCCAACTGTTGGAAAAAGTCTAACTTCCCTTAGTTCTGAGTTCAAACCATAACCTCAAATAGCTAACCACCATTATAATTTAAGACTATGCAGGTAGGTATTGTTGCTCACATTGAGGAATCTGTCCCAAAAGACAAGCTGGTCATATGAAGGATTTTCACCAGTCTTCAGTTGGCTACTACCTTGATAGTGTAGGTATTAGAAAGGTGGCTGAGCAAAACTGAACAAAAGACTGTATTTACAATAAATTTCCTTCAATACAAGAATTCTTATATAAACATACCTTCAATTTTGCTCAAATAACTGTATTGCCTTATAATTTTGTGCCTGGTAAGTCTCCTAAAGAGGGAGACTTTTATCAATTTTTATTTTATCAATTCCTCAAGAGAAGGGGCTGAAGAATTAACATCATCTGATTTAATTTATCAATGACACCATAACGAGTGATTTATAACTTATTTGAATTTGAAGCATGACAACCACAATCCAACTTAATTCCTGGCAAAACCACTAAAAATGATACAGATGTTCTAATCTATGAGGAAAAAGATGGATCAACAGGCCTATGTCTCTTCAAATATGGCTCTTCTTAGCATTTTGGAAAGGATATCATATATTTGAAAAAACATAAGCACAATATTTTATGTATCTGCATAATTATGCTGCTACAGACAAAATTTAATTCGTTTTCATCTTCTTCAATTGCAAAGGCTTCAGATAATTTTATATACAGTATATCCATGAATGGAAGAAGAGTTTTTAATAAGAAAAGTAACATTACAGCTGATATGAAACATACTGAAAAATCAGCTCCTAAAATATCTGGATTCCTAAATGTGATGTCTCCCCATTTCAGATACCAACTAATTGTAGTGAACTGGAATTAAAAATAGTTTATTAGAAAAGATGGCAAATCTGACTGCTCGAGCATGTTCTTTACCAGAGCCAGTAACATGCTACTATTCACGAGTTTTGTGTTGCCTATTTATGTCTTAGGAAATAACTCTCAGCAAGGTAAAAGACCTTTTTGCAGGAATAAGAACTGCCTAGTAATGCATCTGTCATTGCATTTTTTAGGAAATCTGTAATTTTTTAAGGAATATTCAGACTGTAATTCTATTCTTCTATGTCTTCAGTATCTGAAAAATCGCTTCCTAATATCCTCTGCAGGCTATCTGTGGACATCTTTGAAGAATGAAGTGTTTAGACGTGAAACTTCATGTTAAAATGAGAGCTTTAAATTCAACTGAAACTGAAGCCCAAAACACTAAAATCAGAACACATCCACAATTAGCATGAGGCATTATATCAGATGTTTTCTGTATCCTGTTGCCCCGTGCAGACATGTTTTCTTCAGCTTTTAAAATCAGCCTCCAGCACTGCTTCCTACCGCCTCAAAAGCAGATTCAGAATTTCATCCATATTTCATTATATACGTAATACGTCTCACGTGTCAAAATACATGAATATCAATGACATTGTCAACTGTTTTCAAGGGTAAGTTCTTCACATACTGCAAATTCCATTTGAAAGTAATCACATACCATGGTGATGCATATTCTAAAAAGGTGCACTATGGCCATGGCAGTTTTTCAGAAGTATGTCTGCTACGCTCTTGATGGCAAACTGTGGGCTCAATATTTCTGAGCCCGGGAGAATTTTCAGCTTGCTAATCATTGCTAACTCTTTTCCCAAGGGAAAGCTGTCCACAGTTTCTTTTATAATATGCTGGGCTAAAAAGGTGTATTATTGGTCCATCAGACTGACACTTCTCTCCATTGGTTAAGTAATAGGAAACAACACCTGGGGACAGTTGTTATGGGAAAAGGAACGCTGTCTACTTAACCTGTTTTGAGAAATGGAGAGAGATGTTTTGAAAAGAAAAAAGGAAATTGTTGGTGTGACAGCTTTCTCTTGGGAAAAGAGCTAGCAATGATTAGCAAGCTAAAAATTCTCCCGGGCTCAGAAATATTGAGCCCACAGCAAACAGCAATGAGATTCACTTGATTTACTTCATCCCCTCTTACTTTGCATGTCTTTGTTCTAAAGTGTTTAGCACAGAGAACTGCAAAATAAACCCCAGACTGTCCCTATACAAAGTGATTGTTTGAGACAGGAAAAATTAGATTTTAAAACTAAAACCAATTCTTATTGTATTCAGATGTTCCATAGCTATTTCTTGCTGGCATCTTCTTGACCAACATTTATGCATGAGGTAGTTTACTCCTTACAAACATAACTGGTTTATCTGACCAGACGCAAGTTCCACACACACAACTACCCTTCAGTGTGACAGAGATGAGCTGTAAATGCCAACGCCCGGGCTGACTCTGGCTACCAGCTGAGCCCCTGCTCCAGTCACTCAGTCCCCCACCAGCAGGGTGGAGGAGAGAACTGGAAGGGCAAAAGCAACTAAAACTCATGGGCTGAGATACAGTCAGCTTAATAGGTGAAAGAAAACAAACCAGCCAAACAAGAAACGATGCACAGGCAGTCTTTTATTATCTCCTACCTGCAGACTGACACTAAGCCAGTCACTGAAGCTGCTTTGAAACTCATGAAAATGTAATCAACCTGTTAAATAGTGTCTCACAGAAAATTAGTAGAGATTATACACAGCCACTACTCCTATGGCAATACAAAGTATTTAATAGGACCTTAAGGATGACATTGCTACAACAGTTCATGAATATACTGCATTATTTATTATAGTAGCCATCCCATTATGGAGTTGACATAATGCTTGCTTTAATGGTACATTAATCATACCAGTAATAACAAGCAACAGATTTGTCCATAATATCACATATGCTGTTTCTTTCCTTCTCCTTTTGAAAACCAATGCACAGCATTACAGCAACCATGTAACAGAAAAGGATGAAAGAAAAGCTAGGAAAAGCATTACTTTAGTCTTACCTCAGAACTGTAATCTTCTACTGTGGTGGAAATTTCACTTTCGTGCTAAAATAAAATATTAAAATATTTACAATGATGGCACTCTAAAAAATACTAAACAAGACATTTTACAGTATTTGAAAACATGAAGGTGTACATGAATTTGATAAGAGTACACAGCAATGGTTGCCTTCAATTGCTTGAAATCCCAGTTTTAACAAAGTAATTTTGCTGTTGAATTATGATCACAGAAACACTATAATTACATGATAAAACTACAAACAACTACAGCTGCAGAACAATATTTTGGAAATTTAACATAATTTTCTGGGATTTATTTTTGTTTTTTTAAAAAGAACTAAGAAGTACCATGAAAAGAAGTTGTCTCCGCTATATCAATTTTACCTAATCAGGAACTTTGCTGGCTTAAGAACACAATCTTGTATAGAACATCATTTTCGTACATGCAAGACTTTTTGATGTTAACTAGACTTTTAAAACAAACACTCATCCTTCAGTTTCTGTGGAAACGAAGGAAAATAAATGGACAAAGACTCAAATTTTGTGACCTAATGAAGTAAAGGAATTAAAGGAACAAAGCCTTAACAAATTGAGCATAAATGTGCCATGGCGGGCACCTGAATGAAACACAGTGTATCTTGATGAACTACATAAACTGTATCAAGTTTGAGAATTAAAATGTTAGTGGGAAAAGGTGCAAATTATGTATAAAAGGTGCACTATCATGGACCAAGTGCACTTGAAAGAAAAACTTGAAAACTTGAGAAGTGTAACCATGAGTTACAACTACTTGGGCACATATGATGAGAACATAATAGAGCTTGACCAAAATTCACTTAACATGCTAGCCAGCTTCACATTAAATCTGTCTCAATTTTATATTGAGTTCTGTCAGGCTTATTTTCAAAGGAACATGGTATGTTTTGCAGCAGTATACACAGGTAAAATTTGGAATGTCAACTCTGTTTTGGTTTTTTTTTTCAAAGTCATCTTCCACTCAGACCTCCTGAAGTCCTGCAGTTTTTACCATCCTAACAACATTGATTCTACGTATTTTGAATCCAATATGCAGCTCCAGAACGTAATTAACTTAAACAAAGGGTATTGTTTTATGTACAGAGTGCACAACATTACCTTAAAATATTTACTTGGAAGTTAAAATTTATACAGTGCATATAATTTTAAAAAAACAAAAAACAGGTCCACTTCAAAAATAAGACATGAACTGAAATAGAAATCAAAATTATGTTTTAAAACTCTAGTGTGACAAAAGTGTTTCTGTTATGCAATACAAAATTTCATTTTCACACAAATATAAATGTGTATATACACAAATATTCATATAAAATTATATTTATATTATATGAATATTTGTGTATATACACATTTATACAAAAAAATGAACATCTTGTTTGTAGTCTGTCCTTGGTCTTGGACAAAATCCTCCGTAAGAAATAAAATCAGAATTAACATAGTTAATAGAATATGTGCAAAATAACAGTGAGGGTGTAACAATGTCCCACAGCATTTCTTGCTGCAAACAGTTACTCTTTTCTGGCAAAAGACTTTAACACTAATTTAGTATTTTCTTCACTGACAGTGTAGTTGATTGTTAAAATACATTGAAGAGACATCTCAAAGACTCTTCATAGGCAACTATATCCATCAGTTCTGCAGATGGTACCTTTAATGATAACAGTATTCAGAAAATTTTAAAAAGCTCTGTCTATATACTTCAGAGGAAATACTGCAAGATGATTCAAAAAAAAGGAGTAGCCTATGGAATACTGCAGGCCCATTTTAGAGTAACTTGTTTCTCTGTGCAGTTAAACACTGCTCAAAAGTCATGTTCTTGGACACTGGACACCCAACAAGTATCACAGGATTCATAAAAGAACTCATACAAAATTTGCCACAAAAACTGAAAAGTGATTTTCATAGATCTTTGGAAATCTTCCACAGGTGACAGTTAAACATTTTGCAAGAACTGATATCCAGTACTGAGCTACTTGAATTGCAATGGATGAAGGTATAGACAGAATATTTCATTTTCACACAAATACTTGAAGTAATGAAGTAATGAAGGATTCTACTTGAGGGAAACTACTGGCTTTTTTATAACCTCAATGAAAACTGTAAAAACAATGTAACTACAAAAGGTTGGACAAATTCTTGACCGACTTATTTTGACTTGGCCAGATGGGTTTCTAGCAATTCATAGAGGATCTCAAGTAAGTCTAATTAAGGAGATCATGACTAGAAGTGAGGCAAAGAGAATGTAAACAGAGTATCCCAGACATAAAACCCTCTCTTTAGGTCATCCTGAACCTTATGGGCCTTTAATATTTTTAGAACATTCTGAATATGAAGGGCTATTCTTTTGTATTGCCTTATCCTGTCTTCCTTAGTTTCTAATATCAAAACCATTCAATTCGAATTCCCTGGTAATTTATGACCCTAACCAATTTACTATGATCAAATTTAAACCAAGTAAATTTTAGTGGAGATAAACTGCTGCCAAACCTGAATATAACCTGCAGCGAGGTTATACACACTCTGAACTCAGCAATGTGTAAATTTCTGATGTATCAGAAAACACCATCAACAGTGGTAACCTAAGTATTCAATTAGGCTTCTATTCTTTGGTAACATGGCTTTATAAATGTGTAATCTAAAGTGAATGACCCTGTAATTGCAGCGACAATACTCCAATACAGGTAATTTCTGTGCCAGTAAATCTATTATGTATCAGTATTTACAGAGATAAAGGAAGGCATAATACCAGAGGTTATCCCATGAATTGCAGAAAATTGGCAAGTTATCCTGGCAATTTTCTGGACAGATGGTGAATGGAAAGAATGACTTCAATCAGAATCATATGCTGCTGAGAATTTATTACCTTCTCTTGTGGCACTGATTTTACTATTGAACAGACTATTTCCAAACATTTGCTTTTCTTCATACTTCAATTTCAAAACATATTTCAATGGATGCTATATTATCTGAAGTGATTTGGCTAATTTTTACTACATTTATCCTTTTTTTTTTTTTTTTTTTAAATTCCTCCACCTTACTGTACATCCCAGAATAGCTCTTTTCTAGTCAAAGCCTTTAGCTGCTCTTTGCTTTCATGCTTCCATCACAGGAAAGTCTTATCACATTCACCACTTACACCTTTTCTCACTGAGGCATCCTCTCTGTTTCTCCATACTGCTTACATACTTTCTTATTTTTCTCCATCAGTTCTCTTTTCTTCATCAGTTCTCAAGAATCCTACCCAGTTTCTCTTTCTTAATCACTTGCTGATCCTTGCATGTCAAAAGCTCAGACACTAACAACTGGAAAATCTTACAGAAATGAAACAATAAATACGGAGCTATAAACTTTACCACCTACTTCAGTTAACAGTTGAGCTATTCTAAAACTATTACCAAAAGGATTTGTCCTTTGAAAAACAAAAGACTAGTTACTAATCCAACCTTAGTCAATTAACAGGTATTCTTCATCACAGAACTTGGAACTTTTCTTTTCTAAGAAGCTTTGTATAATAGCTTTTACTACCCAGGTGACTCAAGGACAATTTTAGGGTGACACAGGTTAATTTCTTTTGCTTTCCTGGCATTAGGACATTCTTGCAAAGCAGTGTGCTCCTATCCATTGTTCCAAGACTTCCCAGAAAACGTGATCTCAGCAAGTATTTACCTTAGAAGCGGCTTTTGCTTTCTTCCATTTTTAGTTGCAGAAGTCACAAAAAGAAGCAATCCTAACCCAAAGATTTTAATTGATTCCAGTTTATTTTATAATGTGGTCTAGGTTATTTTTATTTCTATATGGAAAAGGCCACTATGGATGTCAACGCCTAAAAAGATATCAGGGTGCAACAGAATAAAAGACAAAAAGTATTCTCTTTGTGAAAACAAGACAAAAAGCATTCAACATGAAACAAGAGACTTTCACCAATAAATATCAACTGGCATTTCTCTAAGAAATCTTGTAATTTGTTCCTCCAACAGTGGACAGAACACCTCAGAGATTACAAATAAGTTCAGATGGAAGGTAAAATGTAATGGCTAAACAATGATAGTTCTTCCAGAGTTCTTCCAATTAGTTTCTGCAACTGGAAGGAGTACAGGGGGATAGAGGAATCCACTCTTAGGAGCACAGAAGGGAAAAAAAATAAAGGAAACGGATGACTGAAAAAAATCCTCCTTGTATTCTAAACACTTTTGTCCTCTCTGAAAAGAAACTCTTCTGCCTTCATAAGGGAAATAAGCTCCCAGAGGAGTAACTCTATTTCACTTTCTGATATTCATATTGAGTAAGAGAACACTTTTTTACTTGTTTTGGCCATTTAAGCCCACTGGGGACTTAAAATCATATTGGAAGAACTGCAGGGAGATAAACTTTTACCCGCAAAACTACCACAAAGGAGCCCAACCATGATTTTTAGATAGACATGCAGTATAGCCAGATGTTCCGAGTCTGTATTTTGTGGTACAGAAAGAACAATTCTAAATATCACTTACAGTAAAAGACAAAATAAATAAGTAGAATCAAAGTTTAGCTAGAAAATGATCCTGCATAATGCTTCCAGTAATCCTGTCTCACTCTTCTGACACAGCAACCTACAAGGACTTAATGTTGGGTGAAAAAGCAAACAGCTCAAAGCTGTAATTCTCCACTGCAGAGATTAGCCTGAAACTGCCTATTACATTGGCTGCCATTTCAACTCAGCAAGCTCCAATCCAATTACTGTAAGACAGGCTCTCTGTCCAAATCATTGCACTTGTAAGACTAAAATCAGTAAATTATGAGATTCACTTAAACACTTTCAGAGTCTTTCCTCTTCTATTAATACTGCAAACACTTCAGCAATCACATTCCAAGTACAGAATACTGATTATTTAAGTAATATGAGTAAGGAGGCTACAGACCACATTTAACAAAGAAAAATGCTCTCCTATTTGGGAGCAGGGTGTTTTGTTGTTTTTGGGGTCTTTTTTGTGGAAGTGAATACTGGTCACTAAGTAACTCAACAGAGTCAAATTACAAATTTACATGATTCATATGCTTCCACATCCCCCCAGCAAACCAGAAACCCCAGTGCATCTTCATATTTATTTATTTAAACAAAAGATAAATTGCTTTGGGAGTAAGACAGACCTCAAAAATATCATACCCCACCTTAAGAATGTGTCTATGCATATAATCTTTAGCAACTGGAGTGCAGATATTTTTTCCATTTCTAAAATCATCTATGTCTTGTACTGTATGCATTTAGAGGCCAACACAGGCCACTAGGACCAACCTGATCTAATTAGACCCGCTTTGAGCACAGGATTGGACTAGATGACCTCAAAGGTTCCTTTTAACCGAAGTTATTCTATGACTCTGTACTTTACCCTGTTTCTCCAACTGTAGTAGAGATATTTATCCTAACAAAGGAAATACATTAGCAACTTCAAAATATATTTGGTCAAGGAAATTACTTCATACAGTTGTCATATTTATTTAACTATTGCATTATTAAAACAACAGTTCAAGTGATTCTCTCTAAACACTTCTCTAGCAGTCCTCTTTTGGTAGCTGTAGATAAGCTAACTAATTTCATAAAGTACATCTTTCTCTTTTCTTAGAAGGCAAGAAAGTCATATCTTCGCCTATGAAAATAGTTATTCTGTAATCAGATTTCTTACCTCCTCCAGGAAATCTGAGTTGAACAGACAGTTTTATTGAGTTACTACAAACAGTTTTGAAGCCCTAACAGGAGCTCTCTAAGAATTAAAAGCTACATATTAAGGCACGTAAAGGCAGGTTCAAAATATCTCATGTATTGATCTATTGATATATATTGATACATATATAGATTTATATAATCTACTGTACTACAGGCTTAAAACCGTAAAATAAATTGATCAAGTACTTTACAAGTTTCCATTTGCATGTATGATTTAGTCTGTCTGCTCCTCCACCACGGTAAGTTTGGGGTTTTTTTTAACAAAAATGCAAAAACATTTCAAAAAGAGTAATTTCTCAGTTAGTCCTCAGTTGCTGGAAATTCAGTAAGGTACCCAAAATGGTTACAAATAGTCTATCCCAGCACAGGACTGGCAAGTCAAAATGCAGAGCGTTCATCTGTACCACATCTCTCAAAAATTACTGTATTCATCTGCACAGAGCTGGGAATCTGCACTGAGATGCTTCCTCAGAATGCCACTCATGCCTTTTCAGAAGCACTAGTTTCACGAATGGAGTATGTTACTCTGTAAATAATATCAGCCTTTCTTGTCTCTTCTATCTATAATGACATTACATGAATTCATGTCCACTCAGGACTAAACTGGACTTCCAGTATGCATCACACAGCAACTTCCAAACTTCCCAGAACATGTACTTTCAGCTAATAGCAATTAGGATTATATTTCATTCAGTAGTAAAAGTAGAGTAACTGTTCATCAATCTCTTAAGCCCCAGTTCTCAGTAGTGATTTCTAAATTCATTCTTTGTCCTCATTAACCAGAGCAACTCAAATTACATCATGAATGCAAGAAAGATGTTCAGTTTTGCATTTTGGTGTAGCCATAAATGCAGAGATCAAAAACCCACTCCAATTTGCAATATCTAATAAAACAAAACTAATTTATGCACATTTAAGGAGGACAGCAGTACTAACTTCCAATACTCTACAGGGAACTGACTACAGTAAAAAAAAATGATGCCAGCAGGCAGGTAAAAAGTGTCTTCTCTGGACATATTAAGTCAGATAAAAGAAGAAGGGAAACAGTGTGCAAAATCTCATCCAATTCCCTTATTCCCACTCTCAAAATGAATGGATTATTTTACGCCCACTCACCTCCAAAAATGACTTATAGCCTGAGACAAACTTACCTCAATGGTGTAAGCCTGGGTGTGCTTGATAATTTCTCCACTATGCAAAGTCCTGATAATAGCAAAGTCAGCAGTAGCAGCTGCTCCCCTTCGACTGCTGCATGTGGATATTTCATCACTTCTAGATCGATCAGTTTCAATCCCATCCTGTATTGATTCTTCATCTTTGATGTTTGCTGTTTTCTTCTTCTTTTTCTGCTTCTTTGATCCATTCTGACCATCAGTTTGTGCCTTCCGCTGCCTAAATTGGGCAAGCTGTATAGAAGACAAAATCTTGTTAAAGGTGAAAGTTTTCCTCTTTATTACTAATGACACTCTCTATAAAGGCTTACCCACTATTCTACATAAAGCTTCAAATTAATCACTACCAAAAACAAGCTGGAAATTAATGTTGAATATGTTAGACAGACCCAGATAATTTTTCCATTTACATACTTTGCTTCAACAAAATCTTAAATGTAAACCAACACTCAGTTAATTAATTCCTTTTCGGTTTCATACTTGCAAGTTACTGTTCCACCGACTGATACCTAAAAATCAAAATATTCAAAGGTAAAGGTACAAAGGTCATAATATAGGACAAATGCAATGAAATAACCTACTCTCATTTTTCAATTTCACAGAAACCTTAAAATAATTTACAGATATTCCTTTTAATTTTTATTTCAGAGACAGACAGAAGCAAACATCTCTTCCAGCAAGTATCATACAAAGCTTTTTTAATAAGTTTGTTATAACACAAAAAGCTGATCAAGTTACTGAAAACATAAAGAAATAGCAAAGTAGCAAAGTACATATTAAGGGAATACTCTAAAACCAAAAAGTGAGCAGATTACAAGACACACTACCTTGTAGCAAAACATGCTGATGAACAAAAAGTCACAGGTGAGCCAGACACACAGTTTAAAAACCAATTAGTATGTAAGCTATTCAAATACAGTAAGACACTGCCTTTTGAAGAGCTTATCACTTTTAATCACTTTACAGTGGTTTGCACAAGCAAATCCATTTAAAATATTTTTTTCTTAAGAAGAACAGAATTTTTGTTCAAATAATAAAAAACAAGCACATCAGGTTTTACCAATTAGAATTCAAAACTAAAAAGATCTTATCAATAAAATCTGAAAACAAGAATCATTACTTTCCAATTGAAGCATCCAACATTAAGTGCTACAATACATTTCATAAATGTAGCTCAAATGTAAAGCGTACAAAGACCCTAAAGCTTTAAATCTTCAACATCAACTAATACTCACATATCATGGGATTTTTTTAATAAATATGCGGCAATTGTAAGAAAACAAATATAGAAAAGATAGCACATTTGCTCATGATATTCACCAGTCGAGAAAGCCAGGCTTCCATCCAACTTCTTCAGGAACACCCAAACCGACCAGGACACACGGATCCTTTCCCAGTCACCAGCGAGATGTCACCTGAAGGGCTCTCTAGTGCTCATCTGGCCCCAAGAGAGCTGAGAAGCCCCAGTCTAAATAAATGCATCACTGAGAGATCAGTTCTGACTTGTGGCTGGTTTATGCTTTTGTCCCTTTATTTGTATTTCTTTGTGGGTTTCTTCAGCCTCCTCTAATTTCTTCGGACGATGGACAGCTTGGCATATGGCTCCTGCTCTGTTTACAGGAGGAGGACCTGAACATTTGCTGAGCCAAATATGCTCACCTAAGTACTTAATACTTACCTCCTCCCTACTACTTTTCTAATTAGTTTAACTTTGTGATTTTTTTCTATTTTTAAATATGCATCTTTTGTTGTTTCATAAAAATACATTAAATTTTTCCAAAAATTCTCAACAGGAAAAGAAAGAATAGTCTCCCTCTACTTCAAAGTTTAAGAGAAAATCTCCCCAAAACAGCCAACCAACCACCCCCAAACCCAACTAACGAGAGATTTAGTTTCTCACAATCATCTAATTTCTCAAAAATGGGAAGGGTAAAGATTCCAGATGTTCCCTTAAGAGAGTACTACATTCTCCTAAATTTATCTCAATAAAATATTTTCAGTTCATCCAAAAGAAATGCAGAATTTATTCAAATGTCCCAATGACAGAAAGCAAACAACCTGACTTCATAACTACTGACAGATTTTGCTTTTTTAATGTTTTATTTCTAAGTAATATGTTTTATTTCTAAGTAATAATAATGACATGTAGTGCCACTGGTCAAGAACTCTCCTCCCCATCTTGATTGAAACCTTCTGTAATGGAAAGTTAAGTTGGCTTTTTTAAAGCAGCTTTACAGTCTTTATTTGTCTACAAAATTAGACATGGAGCTCAAGGACAAATTAATTACTCCTTGTCTCTTCTCAAGTATTTTGCATATTTTAACTGAAGCATCTGGGCATGCCAGATTTCCCTCCTTTCAAAATTAAGCTGTCAACTTTCACTTCTTCAGAATTAACAGATTAAAATCTACCATGGCAGTTATAAGCAAATCCTATTTTTTTTTTTCCTGTTTAAACAGTGATGAAGATAAGCACATATGAAAGCTAAACACATGTGAAAATGAAAATGCTACATTTTTGTATTACACAAGTTCTCAACTGACAAATTCCGTATGAGGATCTAGGACTTTGGAAACAACTGCACTAGTAGAGATGGATGCATGCACAAATCATAGCACTTTTAACCCCACACATTCAAGTACACACAGAACTGTCTGGCTACTAATGCAACATAACTTTAAAATCATATTTTTAATCAAATTTTAAAAGCTAGAAATAAGAGAAGCGGCACAGCAAAAAGCTACTGCTGACCAAACACATTCTGTGATGCTCACATCAAAACAGGGGAGTCTCAGATACCAAATTCGTTCTCATGAACTACAGCTGAGGATCTAACATTGTTCCAATGACAAGCAGGGAAAAGTCCACCAGCAGTCATGGGAGCCAAGGAAAACAAATTCTTTAAAATTAAAATTTTCAATTAAAAAATAAAATACTTCCAGATTCTGTATTTCTAGAAAAACAGATTTTTCCAGCGTGAACAAAACATGAAACAAATACACACTGATAAGTTGTCTTATCCTGTCTCCCAAGCACACCAGCTTAACTATGACACAACCAAGCCTGTGGAGAACTCAGTGCTGCTTCCATCAGTTCTGAATCTGCAGTTTTGAAACAATTCAATGTCAAGTCTCTGCTGAGTTACAAAAATTGCTAGTAAGAGCCAAGTATGTAGACACAGGAGGTACTCATGGAGGAGGAAGGATGCAAAGAAACAGAAGGTGAAGGACACTCAGAACAGGCTCTCTGCATTGATAGGCCTCTGAGAACCAACACAGAATGAAGCACATTACCCTGGGAAAGCATCGGGAATACAGTCAGCCATGATCCGCTTAACAACAAGTTTTTAGCACATTTGAAAACCAATCCAGAGCATTTTTTAACACTATGCATCTATCTGTCAAGACATTGCCTCCAGCTTCTCCCATCATGCTGATAAGACCTTGCTTAGATACTGCAAGCAGTACCGAACCCTGTTAAAAATTTTACCTGTATTTTTCAGTAGCAAAGAACAATCGATTTCACTCCTTGACTCTCAGCTTTTGCAACTAAATAAATGAACAACTCGCAATTCCCAGCTCACAGGTTTTTTCAAGTTCTGCTTCTGGACAAAAAACCAATATTCTTGGAAACAGGCATGTTCACTTCATAGCATTTAGAAAAAAGAAATTATTGACTGAAATATTTCTATCAAATATCCAGTGTACAATGAAATAAGAATGAAAACATGTTTCTTTTCTTTTAATGCATAAAAAGGGACAACAAAATTGTTCAGGAAGAATTACTTGTTTATTTCCAGATTTACAGGAGTGCCATTTCAACAGCTACTCAGCTTTCCATCAATTTGAAAAATGGGAAATTCTGACACAAGATGTTGTCTCTTATAAACAGAAAAACACTGAGAGTCACCAGACTACAATAGAGCAGCATGCAGACTGATAATGGGTAAACTTTTCAAAATAATTTCCCACAGTAAAAAGAACAACTGAGTAGGAGAACGTAGGTATTTAGATGACATATGACTTCATCTAGTTCTAGTTATAACTTCCTACTCATAAATCCCAAACCAACATACTAGCACTGATTCCCACATCACAGACAGCACCAAAATTACCAACCACCTGGTACAACATCATCTTCACTTTTAAATGCCAGCATCCTCCAACTGGCAGAAAGTCAGAAACGTGGAGAATAAGAATCGCTTACCAGGAACTAAATACTCTTGAGACAGAAGAGAACTACCTTGCAGAGTGGAGGGGATTACTTGTGTAAATCATGTCAGCAGCATTATCTATTTATTCAGCTACCTTCCGCAGATTTTGACCTTTGGCACTTGTGCCAGCAATCTGGATTGTTGGGTTGCACTGTCCATTGATGAGTTGCAAATATGGTCTGATTGAACTATTTTTAGAGTAAAGGTCCATAGCAAAATAAAATTTGGCTCCAACAGAATGCAAAACCTAATCTCTTAAGCACTTTACTTTAAAAAAACCTGAACAAAAGCTGCAACATTTAATCACTGCCTATATACCAGCAGAAGACAATACTGAAAAAAACCCTGAAAACCAATGAAGCTATAAATAGCAATATTTTTAGTTCACATGCTTAAAAGACTTTTTAGAACAGAAACACATTAAGCACCATTTAAAACTGGATGCGGCTTTATGAATGCTTGTTACTCCTTAACATTCTCAGATAATGTAACAGATCTGGGTAGCCTCATTTTCAAAGGTATTACAGTTAACAGAAACTGAAATTGCTCAGTGCTTCCAAAGAAGGATGTTAGGAAATAATATAAAACATATTTGCTGTAGTTGCTTTTTTTAAAAAAAAAGGCTTCTAATTGTGAAGAAATTCATTCGTATAACATATCCTGTACAAGCACAGCTGTACGCACAAACATTATTACAAACTTCAGCCTTCTAAAACCAAACTTCAGCTTTCTAAAACCAAACTCATCTCCAATCCAGTGCTATACAGTACTTCTTACAGAAAGAGCAGAGTCTGTTCATCTCTCACAGCTTCTCCTGAGTACAAACCCCCTATTTCTTTTCATTTAAGAAAAAAGTATAAAAGGATGACTCACAAACTTACAGACTGACAACAAAAAGGAACCTCAGACAAGCTGCTACAAGCAAGTAATTACACTTTTTTATTTTTTCATGGTACAAAAAAAGCATGAATGGAGATCTACATCATGATTTTGCATTTCTCAACTACTCTAACTTCAAAAGACATTCCAGACACTGCTTAAGCTTCAGATTAACATGTCCTCACAGACTGGGACTTACTATTTGTCAGAAGTTCTCAAACAGTCTGGCGTCCAATGAGAAATGTTCTGTGCCAGACTGGGTTATACTTAGATTACTCATCCAATGTAAGAAGACAAGGACTTCTGAATCTTCTGGTCTCTACCTAAAAACAGTAGTTAGTGGCTGAAAGACAAATTGACAGCCCTGTAATATTCTTTATAGATAATCTGGATGATAAAATTGAATACATCTTCAGCAAGTTCATAGATCACAACAAACTGGTGGAAAGCCAGATACAGCAGAAGGAAGAACAACCATATAGTGAAACCTCAACGTGCTGGAAGCGTAAGCCAACAAGAACTGCATGTGAGTTAATAAAAATAAACATCATGTCCTGCAGCTGGGACGGAATTATCCCACATCGCAGTAACAGCTGGGGACTGACAGGGGTTGTGTGTAGCTCTGCTGAAGACGACCGGAGAGTTAACCTGGCAAGCTACCCCAGAGAGAGCAGCGTGCTGTGGCAGCAATGAACAGAAATCATTAAACTCTGAAATGACTCAATGCCTACCACAGTAAATGACTAAAACATCAGTTTGGTGATGAAATACTTATGGTACAACTAAAAAGTCCCCATGCAATCCTGTTTCGTAGAACAGAATTTGCTAACAATAATACCATTTGTTACTTGAGACCGCCTCACAATACAGAAAAAGCCCAATAAGCCTAACAAACAAATCCTGACTTCAGTGCTTCAATGCAAATATTTTATTTAAGTTTAGAAAGCATACTTTAAACTTTTGATTTAGCAGACTGTAAGTCTCCACAGGAACAGTATCTGCAACTGAGCATAATGAGGGTAAGCAAAAGTGAAATAGAATTTTTTGTCCGTTGTTGCTTAAAACTTTTCACCGATACAAAAGGCATAAATTTGCCTCGGAAAGGTATATTTATTCTGCATAAGGAGCAAATGCTACAAAATCTGCTTTAAGCTGCACCTGAGTGTATAACATGCATTGTGGCAAACTGGGTTGTGTATTGTATATATACAATATATCCCAGACCCTGAGAGACTCTGGCTGCAAGTACATAATAACTTGGATATATCATGAAACTCATGATAGATCATAACCAGACCTGTGATAGAAAGGCTCAGGCTTTTCTAATTATACTGCTCCTAATCCCCCATCACTGAATGATAACAAGGTATAAATTCTGAAGGATTACTGAAAGTGAAACCAAAATATGTAGACGGAGACAGACTGTCACCTTGTCATAAAAGCTGAAGGACTAATTTAAGAAACACCTGCCCTAGTAATGATAGGTCAAGTGCCTACTCCCTTTGACCACAGGTAAGTAATTACTCCTATAGAAGCCTTCAGTAACACAAAAAGAACAAAAAGCAGAGCCCTGAGGTAGGATTTGTTTTGATCATATATTAAGTACATATATGTCCCAAGAATTCTTCACTGGGGTGTCTTGCAGGCCAGTACTGATGAACTAAAAAGGCCAACCTGAATTTGAAATTTCGACATGGTTTAGAAGTTGGACATTTGCTGTGGTTTAAGCTTATCCATCCCACCTTACCCTGGATAACTGAAAAAATACCTGCCATAATCTCTCTTTCACACAATGACCTGGTATCATGGTTCCAAATACAGTAACATTTTTCTATTTCACAGCAGCAGATAAGAGGCCCTCAAAGGCGATAAGGAAGAGAGTCTCAGAGGCAGCAACACTGAGATTTAGGCAGTAAATCTCACCTGAACTGTTTAGAACTCATCTGCTGTTAGACTATCAAGTTTTGTACAAGTTAGTCTGTCCCCTAAAGAAATGTTGAACAGTTAACTGGCATTAGAGAAGAAAGTGGCACTTTGTCACTTCTGTCATATTCTCAGAAGGCCTAAGCACTGAGGGTTATCTTGGCAAAGCACTAATTCCTGAAGTGTAGGTAAGTTTATAGTGTCTGCTTCTTCTGTGTTCCTGACGTCTACACTAAGCAAAGGATAACTGAAAGTAGGATGAATGAAAAATTGCCAACACAGAGAATAAACAGACATCTTCCTAATGAAGTCTACTAATTCTATTCTGCTAATCAACAGATAAGAGAGTATCACAAGTCTTTTCAACTCCTGAGATAAAAACCCACAAAAAGAAGATAAATGACCAAGCAACCTGCAAATACTTTAAACATATTATGTCACATAGCTGAAAATCCAAACTGTAAGTAAAGAATCAATGTTCTTTGCAAGTTTCAATCTGCTTATCCGTTGAGCCAAACAGAGCTTTAGATTATTTGTTCCATTCAACAGATGTTGAATTTACTAAACAAGAAACATTAGGCTGAATGAACAAGAAATAATCACCCAGGAATGAGGTATTTCCAATCTACTGATTTTTATGTTGCACTCACAGCCATATTTTCCCAAATAGCTTGAACAAGACCTTAGAATGTCTCCCCTAGTGGAAACTTAAGTGGCTCATGAGTATTAGTTGATGATAATAAGAATATAAAAATTTCCAAAGAAGAAATCCTATAGTCTCTTCCTAAACAAAAGCCTGAGAGTCTTTCAGCTTCAGAGACCTTTTCAGCCATTCCTTTGGAGTCCTCTGAAGAAAACCAATGGGATCACCAGAATTTACAATTATAGCTATGGTATCTTGAAGGACAACACAGGATAATGAGAGGAACAGCACTTCAGGCAATTCTTTTTAGCCACTCTGTCAAGAGTACTGTCGGCAGTGCTAATTACCAAGGGCGCTGAACTGGAATGAACCCCACCAGATGGCACTGTGAGCTGGAAAGCCTCAGAATTAGTGTGGTTCTGATCTGGTCTGCTCTTCCCCGTCCCAAGAGTTTAAACAGGAACAGATCTAGGACCAGCTAAGTTCATTACAGCTGGGTTATTTTCTGGACACACAATGGAAGCTAAGTGTATGAAAATTCACTCTAAGTCAAGTTACAATGACTGACACAAGTACACCAAACACGTTTCAATGCTGGACTGCTTCAAAAAAAGCAATGCCTCAAAATAACTTGTAAAAAAAACGCTCAACTGGTCTTTAACTAAAGTGCTTCTACCTAAATGATTCATATACTGATCTATCTACTTTTTAATTTTAGTCCTCTCATACTGAATGTTGCTTTTCTGCTGATATTGAAGGTGAAAAAATCATCTGACCTACATTGGTACCAAATGTCCCCAAAGCAAAGAGGAAATAACTGGATTGGGACAAGCTGTTAGTGACAAAAATCAGAGGGCAACAGAAGCTTGTTTCATGTTGTATTCTACAAAAAACCCAGATCATCCATACTTGAAGCCCAAAACATTAGGAAGTCTTTGGCCATTGAGGCTAAAGGTGCTGACATAAAACCGAGCCTCTTTTACTCTGTATTAAGTGATGAGGATCACCAGACGGGTGCCGTCTTAAAAAGCACTGTCTTATCAGTCACTTTTGCCAAGTTTCAGAGGCTTGGTAACAATGGGAAGGCAAAAGAGTTATGCACCGATAGAAACACACTCTTGTTCCTTCAGGTTTCTGTTTAATGCCAACTTTAATTAAAAACTGGTTCCTGAAATGTTCTTCAGCTAGGCTGAAAAAAACCCCAAAGGTGCAGAGACAAAGTCAAGTCTTCAGTGTACTAAAATCTTTTGAAACAGCTTTTGGAGGGGAGGTGGGGAAGGAGGAGGACTTATCACAATGTTAACAAATGGATCCACAAATATGTTAAAGAAAAATGTTTCTTTCTCTAATCCCTAAGCTTTTCTAAAATAATCCAACTCGCCATAGCAAGTAAATTCCAGGCCAAAGCTAAAGTTTTGTCAACTAAATTTTAATAATGGCAATATACATTTTAGAATTAATTTTAACTTTCATAAAAGAATGAGGGAAGAAAGTTTTTACTACTTTGCTAAACTGCGAGGTTTTTATATGATGTTTTCCTTTAATTCTTGAACTAGAAAACTTTACTGCTTTGCCTTCACATCTCACAAGTCTTTTGAAAATTTGCACCCAGAAGATGGGTTTGTATATTAATTAATTTTTAAAAACTCATCCCAATATTAGATTTAGATACTCTGAAAATATGCATTGTTTTTCATACAGTTACAGTACTGTTCATTGGACGTTATGAACATGTTATCCTACCATCCTTTAGAAACACAAGTATCAATGTTTATTTTCAGGCACTTTTCTGATGTGTTTTGGTATCCACATAAGGCTATGGGTAACCTCAACTGTGGTATCCATTTAAGAACAGTAAGCTCACAGAAATGCAGGACCCTAAACAAGATGTAAATGTAGATGAGATTCTATAAACTGAAATTGTTTTAAAGGTGTATGTAAGTCTACACTATGATTTTAGTATCAGTTTCCCATGAATGAAAGCACAGGATGTGGTATGTTTTGCTGACACAAACAAAAGACAGACTTTAGGAAGTGCACAGACAATTTGATCTCTGGTGTTTAAGTCAAGCTATCAAATGATCATATCTTAGTAAACACTTAACAGCCGAAAAGTAAGTGGTAGACGCTATGACAGAATAATAAATAAAATTTCTGAGCTCTGAAAGAAGACACAAACCTTACCTATCATGGTCTTAATCTATAACAACATGATACCCCTTCACCTTAATGAAATGCTGCCAAAACTCAAAGTTATCAGATATTGTGTTAAAACTTCAGAACAACTAATAAAACTAAGCCACTGGTGGCATGCAGTAGACTAAATTAGGTAGGGTACACATGATACATGACACCAACCAAATGGAAGGTAGATTGTTGTGTATTTCTACTGGCCTAAGACATACAGAGCAATCACGACAAGGCTTGTGCTCAATAAATCTGATCAGATGAAGACACAGATGGAACAAAAACAACTAACAAACAATCAAAAATGCCTGGAACTTGTAAAAGGTATCACCTCTTAAAGCCTTTGGAACAGATTAAAAAATTGCCTACAAAACACACTTGACAGAAAAATCATTAGACAGAAGCCACAATTAGTACAGTATTTCATGAAGGTGAACTTCTTAGCAAGTTTCTGCATTGACATTTTTTGTAAGATTGCACAATTACAAATATGTATAAGACTTTAAGTACTTTTCTCCCACTCAATTCTTGATGAATTCAGCCTCGTGAAACAAGTTACCTTCTGAAAGTACAAGGCAGATACTGCCCTCCTGAACAGAAGGCAAAAAGCACTTAAGCACTAAAACGATGTACTAGGTAACAATTTTATATCTGCTTTTTCTTTCAATATTGTGCTTGATTCAACAAAATTGTAGAGTTAGGTTTTACATTTACTGCAGTTGATTTCTACAGACTCAGTGAAGTCTCGTGAGTTACAAATAGGACCAATTTTTCTCTTACCTGCAGAATCATACTTCATGAACTGTTCACAATTAAATATTTAAATAAACCATAAAGATGAATATACCACAGACCATAAGAAATACAGAAAGAAGTAATGGACTTTCACAGATAGAGTTCAGTCAGGCTTATAAAAAAGTAAACCCCAAACATTTATTTTACAGCACAGTAGCAATTTGGAGGCTAAATACAAGCATTAAAACAGTTATCTATTCAGAATTTTAATTTCTGGAAAGCAGCAGAGTCATCAGACATATATCAGTATGTAACATCAAAATAAATTTACTAACAATCTAAGCATTGCTAAACTAGTGACTTCAATTTATTTCTTCTTAAAGCAACTGGTTTAACACCTGTTCTTTAACAAGTACATATTTGTATCAGCTGTTCGACTAAATATAGTTAAATCAACAGCTGGAGACGCCTTTAATTAATCCCTTGGAGTTCTTACAGGATAACTATTTTAAGAAAATAACTGCAATACAGTAACACTGTTAAGCATTAAACATGTTAATTCCACTATATTTAGGTCCTAAAAAATACTCAAGTCAAAAGAAATGTCTTCCAGAATAGGTATAGCCTAAAAAGCAAGGAAACTATCTTCTTAGGTACTAGAAGCAGTCAAGTGTTTAGTTGCCTTCTTCTGTAACTTTCTTCACATGCTGCCCTTCTTCCCCAAAAAATAATCTTAGGAAAACATTCCTAAGACTGTAAGGCAGTGAAAAAGTGAGTCAACCTTTTCCTTGTGCCCAAAGCAAGGCTAAATTTCAGTCTAAATTTTGGTAATAATAGATGGAAAGAGCTGAGTCTGGTTCTTGTAAAAGAGAAATTATTTTCATGTCTCCCATGTGGCTAATTTTTCTCCTCAATTATCATTTTCTTTGTATTAAACACACATAACTGCAATTTATCACCTAGAATACCTCATTTTTAACAGGAATCTGAGAGGGGAAAAAAGTTATACACCACACTGAACTTCATAGACAGGCAGAACAAGCCTGATATTTCAAACAGAAGTTTCAAACAGCAGGTTTCTCTAAAAGCATCTTAAACTCTAGGTAAGAGCAGTCCTAAATACTTTATGACCTTTTGACTTTAATACCACTGAAACAACTTACTCTGACTTTGTGGCAGAACATTCTTTATCATCAGCAAGATAAAGGTGTCAAATCTGAATAATTTTTTTCGAGAAAACTTTAAACAACTTCTATTACCACAAAATAACATTGTCTGCTTAATGAGAACAAATGTTCTTATTAGGTCTAAAAATCTCACATTCTAATTTCCCAATTACTATCAAAACCCATATAGGGTAAATAACAAAAGATATTGAGACAGTGAAATTTAAAATACCATATAAATGTTGTATTTAATTCAGAAACACACAAGAATTATAACCTATGGCCATCTGTGCCTGCCAGTTACAAGGTAACTCCAAAAATACAAAAGTATGCAGAAGCAACAGTTGCCAGTAACTCCACACTGTGCTTGTCAATCAAATTACTGGCAACCTTCAAGTTTATATGTAACACGGACACTTTATTCCAGTAATTAATTGTCTTACATGTTCAAAAGTTAAGGTTGACATTTTTCATTTTTATAAAGACTGAGCTATTAACATTAAAATTATGAAACGAGAAAATAAAAAGCTTCAGGAAGGAAAAATGATTCTCAGGTTTCTAGTAATGGTATCCTAAACACAAATTACTTACACGGTATTTGATTTTGATCATTATCAGACTCATTTATGGTTTTGCTTACATGCATTTATCTAAGAAATAACTATAAGCAAAATCTATATGTTTTCAAGTGAAGAAAAATTCCCAGAATGAAATCACTTCCACTTATTTTATAGCATTCTGTACATTACTTCAAGTGGGGTCCTAGTAAAACACTTGAAATCCATTTCCCTCACAACTAGTTACATGCAATTATGCTCCAAATTAAAGAGGTGTTCTTCCCCAACCTAAGTTGATGAAGATAAAAGTACACCTAAAAGTACAGACTTATTTTAGGGAGCATGGAAAGAGTGAAACAGTATCATATATTATCTTAATAGCTAGCCATCTTACTGCATTACATCACAAAAGTGCAGTTTGCATATAATCCTTTCGTTGCACAGGTTAACCAAGCTCCTTAGGATATGGTATAGTACTGAACTACTGTGTATGTGCCTATTTATTTGCATTTTTTAAAATTAGCTTTATATTGTGTCAAATCTGGTGCTGTGAAATCGAGTATTTGAATGTGATTCTCACAACAAAAAAGATTATCTTATTGCAGTTGTTTGGGAAGAATAAACCTGTATCTAACTATTTCCTCCATTCTCCCACATCCCCCAATATATGCTGCAATGAAACAATTACGTGGGGAGGAGAAGGAGAAAGGTAAAACAGAGCTCTGTTGGCTTCTAGCTCCTCTTAATTTCTCAATCACATAATTGATCACATCAGCCCATCATCATCTGGGATAACAGCTATGATGCTATCAGATGACATAATTCTGTTCCTCAAGTTATTCTTACCTTGTTTCAGATAAAACCCAAGAATATTACCTACCCAAACTGACCACATAAGAAAAGCACAATTTGGGTTGAAGAAGTCATGAGAATAAAAAATATTCCAAAATTTGGTATGAACTTTCCTCTACCATCTTTCATGAAGAAAGATTCCTGCCAGCCTGTTCTTTCAGATTGTCATAGTGTCTCTGATAAGAAGTCCTATGCCTCAATCCATCAACCTCTCCCTAAGGCAATATCATCCATGAGCATGCAGAAGGCACACTCCCTCCAATTCTGCAGGTCATTTACAAAATATCCAACTGCACACCTGAACAACACTACTTACTACCAGCTGGACTTGGCTTCAGCAATCTGAGCAGAGTAGTCCAGCTAATATTCTGCCCACCTTGCAGACTACCTATCCAAGCCACTTATCTCCAATTTGTACAAACGGCCTCTAAGAGATTACATCAAATGCCTTCCTAAAGTCAAGGTAAGTAACATCCACCATTTATCACAGAGGAAAATTAATTTGCCCTTCATAAATTCCAGTCACTTTCTTGGCCTTCTGGTGCCTGAACATAGGTTTCAGGAAGATCTGCTCCATCATCTTCCACAGCCAGGCTGACCTGCCTATAGATGCCAATACTCCTTCTCACCCTCCATGAATATGGAGCTGATGTTTGCTTTTTTCCTCCTGCTTCATTTCAAATCTCTGAAGGCAATGATCTTTCAAAGATGAGCAAGGAAATGGCCTTGTAAAAATAGCAACCCAGCTTCTGCAGGATGCTGGGACACATTGTACTCAGTCCCATAAATGTTTATGCATTAAAATTGCTGATGTGGTCGCCGAGTTTGACCTGTATAGTGGATAATACTTCAGCCCTCCAATTATGCCATTAATCAGGACCTGGAAAGCCCAAGGACAGTCCTTACCACTAAGAGGCAAAAAAAGCCTTGAGTGTTGCTGTTCCGCGTCCTTTTGCACCAGACTATTTTGAAGGCTAAGCCTCTTCACCGTGTTTGCCACCCACTTCAGTTTAGTACTGTCTACATATAACTACACATTCTTTCCACTGCTAATAATGTAAATACTGAGTGACACAGGCTTTGTGGAAGACTGAATGACCACGTACTAAGCCATTAAAACGAATAGCCCTAAGTCCAATTTGCTATTTATTTGTAACATGAAATGATGATTGTACTTAACCAAGTCTTCAGTTTGCCTATAAGATGATGTCACACAATGTCAAAACTCTTCAGCACTTTCAGCAGATTCTGCCACATCAGCCCTAGTTACCTTAAGGGGGTCTCCGACTAAGAGTTGTGCAGATTCCCAAGGACCTTAATGTTGACAATTCATTAAGAGAAGTCTCTTTCATTTGAAGTGCAGTCTTTGCCAGTCTTTTATGCAGAATCTCACTGATAACTGCAGGATAACTGCAGCCATGGTCACAGTGTATTATCAAGCATCAATGTGGCTTCCAGGGGGCCAAGGGTGGGGATAATCAACTGCTTCTCAAAAATGATGAATACTGATTAGAATCCTACAACAAAAATCCTGACACATCTACAGAAAATTGCAGTCAGGCAACTACTACATCCTGTGGGGTCCTAATCAATACTCCTTCCACAATACACTGCAAACAGTCAACTACAAATTATAATCAGTTAACTTAAAAAAACATACTATTTCTAGAGCCCAGGGTTTTAAAGATGCAATGCAACACATAAAGAATTGCGTGGAGAGATTCTGTATCTGAAAAGGCTTTGTCCAGACTTCTCTAGGTAGCTAATGTAAGAAAACTTGAATCATAAAAGCATTTGTCATTTGCGCTGATGCTTCAAGAAAGGAGCTGCAACCCACTGCATGTTTTTCCTCATCAGCAGAACTCCGGCACTGCCCAACAATGCATATTTTTCCTTCCTCCTGCATTGTAACATTTAGTCATTATACTAGATGAAGAAGAAGAGTTTATTAGCTATTGGCTGAGAAGGGCTGATGAAAGTATTTTTGGATGTTAAAAAAAGCATAAACTATTGATTTACTTTAAGTTTCTATGTACTGTTTACATTACCCTGATTCATGTAAATTTTTCATCCTAAGAGGAAACAACTTAGTTGCATTTATGTAGATTACATCTACATTTCTCCTCTCCACAGTATCCTCTTTAGTAAAAATGTAGCTATGACAGAGATATTTAAAGCTCAAAAAGTGAAAGAAGTAAAACCCAACACTTAGAGAGAACATGTAAAGGCACAGCAAGATCTCACGAGTTGTGTTTGCATCTAATTTTTCATTAACCAAGAAGTCTGAAAGAAAGAGGCACCTCTAGAATGAACAGACTATGTCTAAATAAGACTTTACTAATAACCAACACAAGATCATACATTTTTTCAACTAGACAAGCATCAACTGGCACAGAATCTGAGAGGTTACATCTTTGGCAACAAAACAATCAGCTTTTCAGATATAGATCAGTTGTTTAAATATAGTTCACCCTAAGTAGGAACTGATAGCCATTCCTTGTTAATAAACACAAGTGATGTGATGACTTCCATCCAGTTGTCAATGCAATCTTTTCAGGAACATTGTGCTGAGGTTTCAAAAGCAGAAATTCTAGAGAATTTTGATGCATTTTTAAGACATTAGTCATTCTGGCCACCTCTGTGCTTCAACTCCATACAGAAACTGAACAAAAGTTAATTTTTCATTTTACAAAATGTTTGTGGGTTTGATTCTTTTCTTTTTTAGTGAATTGCAAATACATTAGAATAAGTCAAACTCAGTCGTGCTTCACCATTTTCCCACCTGGTTTATATCACTTTTACATTAATTCCTACCATGTGACATATCTGGCAACGAATGGACAGGGTGAAAATAAAGCCCACAAACTGCAGCTTGTGAGAGAGAGACAGCTTTGTGAGGAGCAGAGCAGACATAAGGGAAGAACCAACTGCATGTATTTCATGCTCAGTGTGCAAGGCTTGACAGGCTTAGACCATTTTGACAGGCTTTTATCACTTTTTACACACTGCTGAATCATGAGAAAAGCAAGCTCACAAAGACATTGATATCGTGATATTGCTCACAAAACTGCACTCAACTCTGTGGAGAGTTGTTTTTGCTGGTTTTTTGTTGTTGTTGTTCTTGTGTTTTGTTATTAGGGTTTTTTTTAAGAAAGCTAAATTGAATTCCTGGAATATATTCCAAATAATGAAGAAAATCTAACACATTCATATTTAAGGAGTCTTGTATCAGGACATCCCTTATTTCTTTTAACACAGCAAACTAGGCTAGCTAACACAGCATACAACTGTGACCCAAACAGGGTTTTCTTATTGTTATTGACCATTACCTGTTATAGTAAGACATTTCTCCTATATACCTTTTAACTGAAAACATACATTCTCAATATTTATTTGAATAGATGTATATGCAAATATATGGGGTTTATGTTAAACCAATTACCTCCCGTAGACAATCTAAATGGATTTAGAAATAATTAAATATTTTCCCCTTGTTTTGTGGTTGGGTACTGGAGGTTTCTTCACGGAGAAGAGTTTAATGATAAGTAAAAAGGTCAGCAAACAAAGCCAGGATTAAGGGATAACCTCTTCTATCAAATCACAGCCTAGCACTGAACTCAGATTTGAATAAACTGTTACGCAACTTAGTCTGCTTATTCTCTGGAACACCTCTTTTATCAATATTTGCACAGAAACATGTTCAGTCCCTACTCCATCTCTTCAACTCCACCAATCTTATTGGGTCTTGCTCACTATCGCAGTTTTAGAGACATGCTGTAATTTTGCCATGGCAGTACAGTTTTCATCAAATCTAGGCTATCCTCTAAAAATATCACGGAAATGGTATATATTTGCTTTATCATTATTATCTCCCATTGTCAAGAATCTTTAAAATTTCTTCATGTTTTGAGATCTAGAAGCACAGTTCAATAGATCACCTCTTCTTCGTTTTGCCATGATGCTACAGCTCAGTGTTGCAACTGGGATTTGATCACTCCCTCACTACCCTAAACTTAGTGTTTGGTATCTGGAGTCTCACATTCCTTTGCTCAGCTGACAACTGTTGAATTCGTTCCATTTGGAAGCTTGCTGGGGCGCCTTTTTAGAAGAGCAGAGAAGCAAGAGAACTCATTCCATACTTCCAAGAAACTAAGAATTCTAAGAAATCTGAACATTTTTATTAATTGTTCAGTCTTTTCTCCACTAGTTGTATGAAAGGTAGTTATAAAATGTTGGCCTCTCAAGACATAACGGGAAAATGAAGATTAAGGTTTCCCTCAATAAACAAGAACACCAGAACCATCAACACACTAGGGTGTGCCAACCCTTTGCAGTCAACAATCATCTCATCAACATAAATGAAGAACTATTTATGTTTCAGCATGGTAGTCAAAAGATGGCAATTATCAATTGTTTTGTTGAACTGTGGTACATTTATTGTTCCAAATTCAAAGTGACATGCTAGCCTGTATCAATAACAAAATTATTTTGAAACAACCACATAGAAATACCTGAAATCTCTCTCCATGGGGCAGGTACTTAAGAAAGAGCTTTCAGACCCTAAATTAGGATTCCTAATAATTGTGTTACTAGTATATAATCTATACGGCAGTTCAACAAATTTGGACCTTCTTCAACAACCTTATTTTCTTTCATCCTCATTTTCATCAGATTTTTCACTACTCAGTAAAGTATCAGTACTTATGATATCATTATTCTACAGTTAATTATTCTATATTATTCTACAGTTAATACTTTGTACGTCAATATTTAAAAGCACCTATTTGATTGGTTATTTCCTGTCAGGAAAAAAATACAGGATTTTCTGGCAACACCTACCTATGCCAAAAGGACCAATTTCCTTGGATTATCAGATACTGATACTTTACTGAAAGTCCCTTAGAATGACTTTGTGGCGGTGACCAAGCTTATTTCCAAATAGGCACCAACAAACAAACTTTTCAAGATTCTAGTTATAACAGGAAAACAAATGTTGCAGTCATCTCTGGTTTGCTATTGCAACATGCATACTAAGAAAAGAAGTAGTTGGAAAGAAGACCACAGAAATGAGGGAGAGACTAGTGCTAAAATGAAGAAAGTCTTGAAAGTAGGCAAAGAGCAACTTTGTGCTTTCTTTCTGCAATTCCTTCTCCTTACACAAGGAACAAGAAAACATTTTAAATTGCGTGTTTACAATGCCATTTCTTGCTTTCTCAGTGTGACTAACAATACTGTGCTGACTTATTTCTCTATTTTTGTGAAATTCACTAGCATTTTGGATTAAAGAACAACTCTCTCTAAACTGGCAGAAGAACAAAGGTTATTTTGAAGTGATATTTCTCTGCATTCACAGAAGAAAACAAGCATAAATTACAGCTCGTTCTACCTTGCACCACTGTTGCAAAGTAGAGAGCTACTTTGAAGACTTGAAGAGAAGAATACATTCCTAATAACATCTAAAAACAACAATCAAGCCCTGTATCAAAAGCAAGAAAAGATCTCTGGAATGAGGGAAATGGAGATCAAAGCACAATATGAAAAAACCCCACACTTGGAAACAGGAATACTTCAAGTAGTTTCACTTGAAAAGAGAGTTGAAATCCCAGATTTCAATTCAAGTATCTTCTTTTTAATAAATACCTGATAGAGTCCATAAAAAATTTGAACACATGAGAAAAAAATTAAACTTTCTTTTTATTTTTTCAAAATTAAAAAAAAAACAAAAAACACTGAGTAATCTGTAACAAGCTGGTAGTTGTATTATCCTATTAAAAGAAAAATTAAACTAGTCATACCAGTTTTTCTGCTATTAGGCATACAATGTGTCTTGAAAATGTGTTGGAGTCCAGGGCATGTGGAAAACCCCTCAAACTGCCCTGGGGGATCCGAGACCCTGGCTGGGACCCCAGGAAAGCACTGTCTTTGACCTTAGTCCATGGGAAAAACTTCTAACACTCATAGATTAATTGAAAACAACGAAGATTTAAAATAAATAGTAGTTTAGTTTGTCACAGGGTGAAAATCTGTAGTTTTGGGTTTTTAGTATGGAAGAAGATCAGACCAAGATGGAGAATTTTGGGCGTTGTCTCATGTTCTTCTTCTTCGTCTACTCCATTTCCTGCTGTGAAGGTGGCACAGAGACATTGGTAGAATGGATTTGATGTAGAAATTGCATGTCTAGAATAGGTAGTGGTTATTGGCACAAAACTGTAAATATAGTACGCTTTAAGAGTTAATTGGATTAGAAATCTTTAAAAACAACCTTGGACTCTCCGTCCATGTTCCTGTAGCCACTTTCCCTCAGTGAGCTGAGACTGCTGTAAAGCCTTGAGACAAGAAATCGAATAAACACCTTTGAAGACCGAGCCACAGGTTCCATCTCATCTTTTAAACACTGGTACAGAATTTTGAAAACAGAACGCCCCTAATTAGGGGGTTGACGGGGTGAAAAACCCATCAAAAACGGTCCCACAGATTTCCACTTGATTTCACATCTTATGCACCACCCCAGTAGCAATCAGTTATCTAGTCAGAATATATTCATATCTCAAATGTATATAAAATCTTTTTCTCTACAATATAACATAGCCACTGCTTTCAACAAAAATAAATGCATGCACAAGCTGAACACCTCACACTTTGCTCCTTTCTCACCTCTACTCAATTTCTGTCCTATCTTCTTTTACTCAAAGAAGTTTTTTAAATCACATGTGTTCTCTCAAGGGCAATGCTCAGTCCTTATATCTGTGATTTTCTCTGCAACACAAAGCAAGCTTTTAAGCTCAGTCATGTTCATCATCAAAATATACACATGCAATTCACATACCGTCTATTATTTGCATTTAAAATTGACAGAGATGCAAAGGAGCGAGCAGATTGAAGTCTGTAAACAAAAAGAAAGCAAACCCCACAAGTTCAGAAGGACCTAGAAAAAGAAACAGTTTTGCAGTGCAATAACAGAATGCCTAGGAATTAGGTACAGACTTGATACAGATTTCTGAGGCTCTTCATGTGCAAGAAAAAGGGTTCCATCAAATAAACTGTTTATTATAGTATTTTTTCATAGTTTCACCATATTCTCAAGCCAAAGCTTTTCCACACCTTTCCAGGAAACTGTTAAAAAACCCAGTTGCTTCCTCTCTTGTCCACTAATACACACCAGCACCTTCAGATATAGACAAAGCACCACTGCCATGCTGTGAACTTTTAACTCAAAAAGCTTCCCCTGTCCATAATTTAGGAAGAGCGACCACGATGACTAGGGCTTTATGATGAAATCAGCACATCATGATATGGCAAATACAACTTCTTTTAAGAGAAAAGCAGCATAGGAAAATGCAGACTGAAAAATAAATTCTTCCTTCCATAATTCCGTTCATTTTTGCTCAAGTTATTTGAGGCAGATAGGATAAACGAACAGTCTACACTTGAAAGCAAAAGATGATGTGTTAGTAGCCCAGCTGTTAAATGACATGTAAGTTTTAAATCTATTTCATTTGACTGACCCTTAAATTAGCTCAGTTGGTTAGAGCATGGTGCTGATAGCACAAAGATTGTGGGTTCAATCCCCATACGTAACTAAATCATTCAAGAGTTGAACTTGATGATCCTTTCAAACCAGTATATTCTGTGATCTGTGACTTCAGTGATGAAAACTCTTTAATAACCACTAAGGTACTGCTTTTTTTCCTCTTCAGGTAAATTACAGGGAGTTTAAAAGGACTGTGTTTTACACACAATCTATACGTTTGATTTCTTCTGGGGGATTAAATCAGAGCTTTAATCACTGAGTCACATAACTATTCCATGTTTGCTTGAGTGTTTTATTTTAAACAACCCCAATGTATCAACACCTTTCCTTGAGACTTGCAAAACTACTCAGTCCAAAGAGGCTAGAGACGAGGAAAATCTTTTCCTCCCCTCAAAAAAGAAAGTCATTACAATGTAAACAGCAAACATTCACAGACTCTTAGACAAAGCTATTTTAATAACATGTATCATTTTCATCTTCAGCCATCTGAAATATTTACATGCATGACCAGATGACAAAATATGCAATTATTTCTTTTGACTATTCAATTTGTAAAGATAACTTGCCAAATTAGTTATACAACCTGTAATACTTGCCCACTGAGAGCCATTAGAGCTTCCCCAACCAACATCATTGTTCCATCTGCTCTGTGATTTTCTGGTACAGATCAAAAGCAGTAACAGCCCTTACTCTGTTCTCGAGTGCTGAAACTGAACCAACTCACTAATTTCCTCAGATTCTCCAACAATTACATAGTTTCTTCAAACACTGCAACAATGTATTTCAAACATGCATAACAGCTTCCAGAAACAAGACACTAAATTATGTGTTTCTAACATTTGACCTGAAATCCTAGACCAATCCAAGAGAATTTACAAAGTGTATTAGTATCTTTCCCTTGTTCACCCCTCCCATAGGAAAAACAAGCATAGAACTAAGGAGTGCCCTTTTCTCACTAGAAATTTAAACACTTACTTAAATACTTTGCTAACTAAATTTCAGTCCTGTAAATGGATTATTCCACAAAACTTGCTGTTCTAACTTCATCTCAGTTTTGCTGGTTTTATAACTGTGCCTTTCATGTGTGTTTGTGCGCATAGAAATGAAAATATTTTTAAAATTTCAAAAGCTTTACACCAAAATACCTTCTAGCCACTTTCTGTCAGGGGAATCCAATCACCAGTGTTTTTATTCTGAAGCTAGCAAACTACTCGCTGCAGTTTTGAAAGTTGATCAAGACAATGCCACATCCTAATAAAGAAAAGCCAGCGACTAAGCTGCTAAATAAATATATGAAATTAAAATACCCAACCCAACTACCATAAATAGTACCCTCTTTAACGTTAGATGAGCTTTCCAAGCCAACTGATGCACACAGGAATCCACACGTAGTATGCCATATCAGGATCTTCAAGCACCATCCTCTGTAGTCTTTTTTTAAGACCAGATACATATTCACTATCTCAGGCCATCAACAGTATTCCAGAATCTCCTCAGCAAGGCACAAAACACACCTGATGGATTTCTAATGTCACTGTGTTTTAGGGTACTGATCAACCTAACAGCATGCATCTGTATTTCTGCTGCTGGCACGCATCTTCTCCCTTCCTCTTTCCATCACAGTCAACAGTTTGCCAAAACTGGTCTTTTTAACAAACACGCTTCTCGCTTCACCACACTGACATCACAAGATAAGATAAAGAAACAGCCTGTTTGGGGTAGAAGGAGTTCTATAGAGAGATCATTTCAATGGAAGGGAGACAGACTTTTACAGAGGCTGGGTTAATATTCAGCAGATTTACCTCACAGCAAAAGAAAATGAATGACTACAGGTCTGGAAAAAGGAGCATGTAATTTACTGGGTTTCAATTTCTGCCTCCCTTGCCTTTGCAGGCTTGTAACAGACAGAACAACAACATATGGTGCAAACTGCTTCATTATGCAGACTTGGTGTCGTCCCTGAAAATCAGCAGGTACACATGAATATTGGTGAGCTTCCATCAAGGCTTTCTATTCCAATTTTCAAATTATGTACTGGCAAAGGCTGTGTGGTCACACTGAGACCTATTCTGCCAGGCTTGAGTACACTTAGCACCACTCAATCAAGGTAAGATTCACAATGCAGCTTCTCATTTCCAGTAACAATAAAGAAGGACTCAAAAGAAAATTTATTTGCAAAAAATCCACTTTTAATACACTTCTCTGTAAAAGATCTATGTGAGGGCACAGTGTCTTAGAAGACATAAAGAAAAAGTTCCATTGTAGATAAATTCACACAAAACCAAATGCCACATTTGCCTACTGGATATTAGAAAACAACCAAATGGTTGCTCTGCAAGAAAGTTCATATGGTTTAACATGCAGACACTGAGATTTAGCAGTGCCTACTTTACAAGAAAGAAACCAAATCAGAATCCAGGTCTCAATTGCAAATAATAACTCCACTGTTAGTAATGTACCAGGCACATTCAAGGCATCTACTAGGCTCTTTTACCAGACTCTCAGTTACCTACATTCATCCTGCAGTTCACGGAACATCTTATTAAAGTTTGTAATTTCAGGTGGATGGTTTAAGATGTCTGCAGTATAGCAATAAAGGCACTTTTTGGCACAGTAACAACATGTACCTAAACACATTTTTTCAGCTATTTTATTTAAATAACTCTCAAGTGATAAAGCTCAAAAGTTTTCCAGATGTTTGTTGCTGTGGTTTGCAGAAAATATCTATTGGAGCCAGGCAATTTTAGGAGATGCACTGATTACACTACTGTGAATGTGTCTGAAAAAGAGAAAAGTAGCTGCAGGAGAACCTACGGCTTCCATTTTCTGCTAACACAATTTCTTCTTTTCTGCTTTTATCAGTGACATTTGTCACTGAAAGATTGTGACCTAATCTCCACTATACAACACATTTTTACATTCACATGTAAAAAAGGGGTAAATGCAACACAGAACAAAAAAATCACACTGCTTTTATAGTCCCTTTTCACATAAACCGTGTATAGCTTTAAAGAGTGATAATGACTTAAATCACAGGGGACATTGAAAGCATAGAATAGTAAAGTCTTCAGCCAAATACTTACAAGAACAGCATTAGGTTTTAGACAGAAAAGGCTAGAACAATAGTGAAAGTTATGACACTACTCTTAAAATACAGAATAAATTAGTAAAGCTTACATGTCTTTTCTCAAAGTTTGAAGGAAGCCACTGAATTCCTGCTAGAATCCTGGCTTTTGGTTCCATTTTCAGTAATTGTCGTTAATTTTCTGTGTTAATCCCAGGCCAACAAGGGCAGAAAAATCTAAATTCTTCATTCTTACTGGCAAATCTACTCCAGCCATTTTCTTTGAGAACTACTTTCTAATTCTTTGCAAAAGAATTAGCCAATCTGTGAAAGAATGTACTGCCACCAGGATCTAATTTGTCCCAGTGCTTTTTATGAGTACTACGTAATGTTGTGCAAACACACTCTTGCACTAAACACTTAAGGAACAGGTTTTTTTCTATGTAAGCATACAACTCCGTCTAGGAGATTTTCCCAACAGACATTTTGAACTCTAACAGAAACACACTAAGTTAAGAAGTTTTTTACAAATACAGCAAAATACTTATTTATATATTTATATATATTATATGGATAACTATTCATACTTATTTAATATATATTATTTTGCAAATGGAACTATATCTTTTCCATCGTCTGCATAAATAAGACAATGATGTTTCATAGTTTCATCTTTAACTTGTCTTCATTTTGGCCGTACTATTAGCTCCTGCCAGGTTACATGCATATCTTTAGCATGAATGACTGACCTCTTCTGAACTCTTATCATTTAGCTATGTC
>WBMY01004999.1:513148-582389 GCA_013397315.1 Donacobius atricapilla | reverse complement strand
CGTCCACACCCCCGTCCGCACCCCCGTCCACACCCCCGCGCCCTGCGGGCCGAGGCGGGGCGCTCCCGCTGCCCACAAAAGAACAGCGCCGCCGGGGCGGCCGGCGCTCGCTGGGCTGCGGCGCGGGGCTCTGAACGGAGAGCGCCCGAGTTCCGCTGCCCCGCCAACCCCGTGTCTCTGCCTAGAGGGCTGATTCGGACAGTTCTGGTTTTCCAGGCGCTGTCCTGCTCCTGCGCGCGGCTCGCACAATTGCAGGGATCCTACAGCTCGATCTAAGGCTTGGCAATACAACGAGCTCCCCGAGCGTATGCCGCGGACTGTGTAAGGATGACAACAAAGGACGTGTAGCCTCCCCTGTTAAAATTACTTACCGTGCACTCGTCGTGCCAGACGGGCGGGAAGAAGTGTGTTAAAAGCACAATGGGGAATATGGCACGCGGCAATTAAATGTTCATACAATTTCTATACCTCAGCAAATGGAAAGCAATATTCTGAGATAATTTAATAGTCTACTTAATGTGTGCCTCGAAAGGCTAATAGCAATTTGTATCACGTGCTCCTATTGTGCTTTTTCTTTCAGTTCCCCCTGGCGTGGGTTCCGTTTGTGATGGTGCGATGGATAGCACAGGCTTACACACAAAGGAAGAAAAAAGGCTTCCCAGGAACGCGTACCAGCTGCAGTGTGAACGGATTCCTTATTCTGCATTTGGAATCATGCTGCTTTACTAAATGCAAAATTCAAAATCTTTCTGAATTAACTTAGATCTCTGCTTTGCTGATCTTTTGAACATGGTTCCCTTAGTATACATTCTTTTCTTGCTTGAATTTTCCAGCAAAACCGGGATACGCCCAAACAAACAAACAAAAATACAAAGGAAAACATTATTTGCACAGTATTACTGACCAGGAACAAGTTTTAAAAAAAAACGTCATTTAGGTGCCCTAGCAACATAATGCCACACCCATATTACTAGCGAAGTAAATGAAACCTACTGTCTCGTATTTTAAAGGATTTTCCTTTCCTCCTCCATTACATTTCATGGAAAAGTCTGAAATAATTTGTTAATAGGTACAGGTAATGTGCATTTCTGTGTTTACAAAACAATGTTCTCAACCTTTAATCAAAAAGGAATGTATACCATTTATATAAAAAGAAAATGCCATCCATCATAGGGAATGAAAAATGTCTGCATTTTCTGTCGTTTCATGTTTGAAGCAAGCCATATGTTTCAGTTAAAGTTCTCAGGCTTGGCCATTCCACTACAGGGAAGTCATGTTATAGAGGAAAGCAGCAAATGAAAACGAGAAAAATTAATTAAAGAGGAAAGATTTTAATAGGAACATAAATCTGAGTTCATTTCTTGAAAATATGTTCCAAGCCAGTAAAATGAAGTACCTTCTCAAAGCCTGTACAAATAGAAGATTTTTCCAGCAACTACAAAGGCCCAGAGACCCCTGAAGGAAAAATAAATCACCTTTTCTGTGTCAGTGACATTCCTCTGACTATCAGAGGCCCCTGTTGTAGAACTAGCTATCAGATGTCAGTAAAATTTCACACACATATGACACTTTGATCATCATTTATCGGTAAATATCCCATTTAGAAGATAAATACAAGCTTCCCAAATCCTACAATTAAATGGGTTCTTGAGTTAATGCTAAGAATTGATAGGCCTAATTTCCCTTTTAGTTACAGACTTAAATCCATGTAATTCTATTGGATTTTGGCTTAACACCTAATTCATGACTATGAAAGTAATGAAAACCATACTGACAAACTATAATAGAATACTGTGGAAATTACTACTAGATAGATTCTCTCAAGGAATTATATTTCCATATCCTCTCAACATTGGAAGAACAGGATTTTCTCTCCTAGGCGGAAAACAAAAACAAACAAACAAACAAACAAAACCCCAAAACAAAAACAAAAAAAACCCCAAACTCATACAGTATGATTTCCTACTTCAGCTATTTTAATTCCTATTTTATCATTCATGGAGGGCAAGCTGTCAGCAATTCACAACTTGGTTAGCCAATTAAACTTTCAGTTACAGAAAGGCATTAATCTTGTTTATTTAACTCTCAGAATTGACTAATAATATTCACTTGCCCAAGAATGTAAGAAAGTGCTGAATAACTCTAACACTCATTGAATTTACATAAGTTAAACATGTAAACCGCCTTTGACAGCATATGCAAAGTGAAACAGATTAACAAGAAATACAAGTCAGACATTCTCCAAAACAGGAAGAACTGGTATTTTGGCCTAGTATTATTTTTATTTAGAATTATATTTATTATTGAAAAATGTTCATATGCAAAATGGCACTGAATCAGCTTTGAATATGAGACCTAATTTTTAGTTGTGTTTGTCTGGGGACAAGGACAAAGGCTTCTTCATCTACAGCCTTTTCTCTAACGATGTAACTCCACATTCTCCCTACCTCTTCTGCTTCCTTTTTTCACTGTTCAGAGATTGTATGCCTGGTGACTTTCATTGTGGCACTTTAGTGGACTGTGAAGCCAAAAGATGAAGCCTAAAGACCATGTGTGATAATCATAAAGTTCTAATTAGAGATTCAAATTCTGTCACAGTCCACTGAACCCAGAATTAGAGGGCAGTTAGATCACAACTTGCTGCTGGTAAATCACATATGCAAATAATATGCAAAAAAATTTAAAAATATCACAGGCATTAGATGATAATACAACCTCTTCCAACAAGTAAGGAGCACAGATATTGTGTATTCTCAGGTGTCATGACTTCAGCAATACGTCTTAATAACAATATTATCTAACTCTAATTTATTTTCATCAACAGAAACACATATTAGAATGAAAGACTCCTGTATGGATCACATAAGATTCTTTGACCCACCTTGTAAGAAAAAAAAATACCTGACAGCAGTCAGATGTTTTCCTAGCATCAATACAATGACCATGCCACTTTCTAGTTTTTAATTTTAAACTTAAATTCTTAAATTTTAATTTTTTTAAGTGTCTGTATTTGGTCAATATCATTCATAAAGAAGTAGTCCTCCTGTTAATGTATATGAGCGCCTTGTATGTATGTGTAGCAGAGTGATAGAGAGAAGACTCTTGGTCAGGCATGAGAAATATGACACTGATTGTGTGGATTATTATGATTAGATTTGTTGCTAATACACCATCTAAATGCTGCCAAAGCAGTATATAATATAAGCAGGTATAAAAGGTTATAATATATCAGGTTGGGCTACAAATGAATAGGTTTATAGTCTTTGGCCTTGAAGAATTCAGAATTACAAAGCACCTATGTAGCTACTTCAGGATTTTATCTTTGTGTCTTACCAGATCTTAGCACTTTTACTCACCCACCCAAAAACGAGTGTTCCCTGTCTTAGGGCTGGACATACCCTGCAGGTGTCCCTGTGGGGCTGGGGATTCACCAAATAACTGCCCACAACCTCGGGATACCGGTTTACTCAGCTGGCCAGCCTTCAGCAGAATTTTGTAGATTTGGCAGGCTAATGCATACCAAAGTCAATAGCAATCACCACAACTCTCCCATCTCTGGAATGGATTGATTAAGTGAGCATCCAAATCATTCCTCCTGCAATTCCCACCAAGTGTTCTCACCTTAAGACAAATCAGATTGCCCGTCAGAGACAATGGCAAGGGAGATGGGGTGTTTGTTAAGACCTGACTGTCTTTCATCACAGTATGTCCAACAGTTCTACTGTGGCTCAATGTAATTTTTAACCCCCATCTGCTGCTGTGAAGTTAGACAAATCTGTATTAGCCATTGCAACCAATGTCCCACCAAATGTCCGTACAGCAAGCATTTTTTTTCTAAATGAAAGTAAATTTTGTTATAAGAGGTGATAGAAGAAATCAGACACTAAAGCTCTCCATGTCTATGATCCAGGCATTCACTTATTACTTGCATAATTGCAGGCTTGCTAGCATGCTTCAATCAGACACAATCAAGTCAAGCACACAAAAGTGGTTTTCTTGTTTCCAAAACCAAACATTTTTTGTCTTGCTGACAGTACAGTACAATAACTCATACAAAAGTGTTTAAACACAGACCTCTTGTGCTATTACAGTAACACAGACCTACTAGAGGTGTGTCTTTCTTTTCTGAATGCTGGAATTGCACAGCTTCTAGTTTGACTAATTGTAAGCTCCATGTATCTTTTTGGATGCATGTTTGAGTCTATTCCTTATCATTTAATTAATTAATTAATAACTCTGGTTAAATAATTAATAACTCTGGTATTTGTTTGTTGCTTTGATGAAAACACTGTAACTAGAAAGAGGCACAACTCTTTAGCTAAGAAGTTTTGTGAGATGAATAATTTATTCTGCAGGCATAATGTATCAAGGAAGGTAATTTAAGAAAGATTGCAACTAATACAGCTAATTAGTTAAGTGACCCTGAAGCTTCAAATTGGGATTTGGTATTTGAGGTACCAGCAAAGATTAATTTCTAGCAAAGATCAGTTATTTGCATGTGATATATGCAGAATTATTGTAGTTCATATTTCTTTGTAATTGGTCACAATTGTCCAAGTTTATGTGAAGGTTCAGGATAAGAATCTCTTCATCCTAGTGCATATGAAGATATAAAACTGAGTTATTTTCCTACTATTCTGCTATTTTATATGGTCAAGTGTAATTAATGAAACTCCATTTAGAACATGGAAGAAATTAATAATTTAATAGAGTGTCCACATTTCAGCACAGTACCAATCACCAGTGAGTATGCCAGTTTCTCTTTGAATTTGTCCATACTGTTCACTTGACAGATCAGCATTCCCAGTGTATTTTTAGAAATTCCAGAATTTCTGACAGTATCTGAGATGAAGTGCTCCAGGCAACAATTACAAAATCTGAAGAAGCTATAACTTCCCAAAACTTCTACTATTTCAATATATTTCAGTGCTAAAATGGAAAATACTTGGTTTTTTTACTATTTCAGCAAGTCTCAAAATACATTAAAGTGTCATTACTTAATAAGGATTACTTCTAAATCATTGTACTACGCTGGGACTCATGCCTTTTTGAGTAACATTTATGAGGAAAAAAGAGCTGGTGTGTCACGTCAGGTAATCCCATAAGTACTGCTAAGAACAAAGAATTTCCTAGACTTTAGTACTCATAGGGAAATCTTCTGCCACCTCAAATAGAGTTCCACAGACACAGCAGAGCTGGGAGAAATACTTAAGACTTCCAGTGATCTCACTAACACCCTGGCAAAAGGATTTATTTCAGCCTGGAGAATAAAAGGCTCTGGCATGACCTTATTTCAGCTTTGCAGTACCTGAAGGGAGCCCACAAGAGAGATGGAAAGGGACTTTTCACAAGAGAATGTAGTGACAGGACAAGGAGGCATTCCTTCAAACTGAAAGACAGCAGGGTTAGATTAGATATTAGGAAAAAATTCTTTACTGTGAGAGTGATGAGGCACTGGAACAGGTTGCCCACAGAAGCTGTGAACGCCCCACATGGAAGTACTCAAGGCCAGGTTGGATGGGGCTCTGAACAACTTGCCCGTGGTGGTGGAGCTGGAAATGGATGATCTCTGAGGTCCCTTCCACCTCTGACCATTGTACGATCCTGTGATCCTATGATGACTAAACTGCTGTGAAAGCATGCTGTGTGCACTGCAAATCCAGGCAGGTCTAACCCACTGGGGTGTGCATCAGGAGGTGGGAATACGCTATGGTCACTTTGCCATGGAGCCACATGCTGCTCCTGCTTTACCCACAAAATACTGTACATCAGCAACCTAGTTGGGTGCTGCAATGTAACCATGAGGACTTTACAGCAGATCCAATCATTTACCTGTTGAGACAGATTTATTGTTTTTCTTGTTAGCCCTTCTGTGAAGATAGGGCTGACTGCTGCCAGGTCCTACGATCAGCAGATGCTCAAGGCCAGGGTGGACGGGGCTTTGAGCAGCCTGTTCTAGTGGAAGGTGCCCTGCCCACGGCGGAGGGGTTGGAACTGGATGACATTTAAAAGGCCCCCNCCGGACCCCGCGGCCGCCTTTAGTTCAGGGGCTCTAAGGAGCCCCTCGGTTTGCGGTCGGGGCACGTGGCTCGTCGGCCGTGAGGTGAAAACAGATCCTCCATGGGGTTTGATGGGCTTGTGTAAAGGTGTGGGCGGCTCCAGCAGGACGGTCTAACCGGGCGAAGGGGTGACACACGGCGCCCGTCTTCTGTGCTGGTGCAAGGCAAGAGGACAAACCAGAGAATCTCTCTGCAAGAGGGACAGTGACGAGCCCAAGTGCCTTTCCACTGCCTGTTTGCAGCTGCAGCACATCGGGGAATTGTTACAAAAATTCCTTTCCCCAACAATTGTATGTCGGTCTTTCTAGTGTGAGATCTAGTCAGTATGCATGTTAGTTCATGTATACATTACATACTGTAATGAAATGGAATAGTGGTATTTTACTGGACTCTGTAGTATTGTTCATGCTTCAGTAAAACAAACTAAAGCATTACCTGGACCTAGAAGTAAATGCCTTTGCTTCTTGGAAGCTTAGAGCTGTCTATAAAGGATATGCCTGGACAGCCAAGATAACCACCAGCATCCCAGCCTCTCTGACACATCTTTGAAACCCTTTCAGTGTCATCTTGTATCATAGATAACTGGCAAGTCTGGCTCCAGGGACATCTGGATCAGCAGACTAGCAGCAAGAATCCTGCAAAAATACAGCTGCTTTGCAAAGATTTACTATGATTGCTAATCACCAGTGTGGGTGTCAGNCCCCACATGGAAGTACTCAAGGCCAGGTTGGATGGGGCTCTGAACAACTTGCCCGTGGTGGTGGAGCTGGAAATGGATGATCTCTGAGGTCCCTTCCAACTCTGACCATTGTACGATCCTGTGATCCTATGATGACTAAACTGCTGTGAAAGCATGCTGTGTGCACTGCAAATCCAGGCAGGTCTAACCCACTGGGGTGTGCATCAGGAGGTGGGAATACGCTATGGTCACTTTGCCATGGAGCCACATGCTGCTCCTGCTTTACCCACAAAATACTGTACATCAGCAACCTAGTTGGGTGCTGCAATGTAACCATGAGGACTTTACAGCAGATCAAATCATTTACCTGTTGAGACAGATTTATTGTTTTTCTTGTTAGCCCTTCTGTGAAGATAGGGCTGACTGCTGCCAGGTCCTACGATCAGCAGATGCTCAAGGCCAGGGTGGACGGGGCTTTGAGCAGCCTGTTCTAGTGGAAGGTGCCCTGCCCACGGCGGAGGGGTTGGAACTGGATGACATTTAAAAGGCCCCCTCCAGCCCAAACAATTCCATGATTTCAAAGCCCCACGCCCTGGAGCTGGCCAGCCTGGCTCCTGCTCCCTCGGCATGACTCCTGATTTTGTTGTCACCAAACCTGAACATTCTTTAAAGAACGATTTGTTTTCCACCTGCTGCTATAAGCCCGACGGTTTAAAAACTACGTGAGCTGAGCACAAGCGGTTTGCGGCCCACGGCTTGCTGCAGCGAATCGAAGCCTTGCTGTAAAAGGCTTTCGGGAGGCGCACACCTTTGCGGGCAATAGCTGGGACCATAATTCAGGGCTCTTTAATCGTCTGCTGCCATCTCCTGGCGACTGGCCCCGCTACAAAAGAGGCGGCGGGTAAGACGGCCCTNTGACGAGCCCAAGTGCCTTTCCACTGCCTGTTTGCAGCTGCAGCACATCGGGGAATTGTTACAAAAATTCCTTTCCCCAACAATTGTATGTCGGTCTTTCTAGTGTGAGATCTAGTCAGTATGCATGTTAGTTCATGTATACATTACATACTGTAATGAAATGGAATAGTGGTATTTTACTGGACTCTGTAGTATTGTTCATGCTTCAGTAAAACAAACTAAAGCATTACCTGGACCTAGAAGTAAATGCCTTTGCTTCTTGGAAGCTTAGAGCTGTCTATAAAGGATATGCCTGGACAGCCAAGATAACCACCAGCATCCCAGCCTCTCTGACACATCTTTGAAACCCTTTCAGTGTCATCTTGTATCATAGATAACTGGCAAGTCTGGCTCCAGGGACATCTGGATCAGCAGACTAGCAGCAAGAATCCTGCAAAAATACAGCTGCTTTGCAAAGATTTACTATGATTGCTAATCACCAGTGTGGGTGTCAGTGATTAGTCAAATTGTGTTGTACCTGAATGTATGAAGGCTAAAAGAACCTGTGTAAAGCCACATTCATGGTGCCTCATGCTGGCTGGTACACCTCATGTACATGAATAAATATTTAACCATGCTATTCTATACTTTGTGTCCTAACTTCTCCATTGATATGGGCCAGTTGTGTATTTTTATGACAGAGGTGAGGAGAATTGAGACAAAGCTGCTGTGACCCCCATATGTCTGAGCAACACTGGAAATGGCAGATCCATGATTATCCAGGGCCAATCTGTATTGTTTATCTCTATGTTTGGGTTATAGCTCAGTGTAAACAAAGCACTTACTGGACCATTTGCACAGGTAAATTTAAAGCCTAGGAAGTTTGCTTTAGGGGAGGAAAAAACCAGCTAGTCATTTAGGAAACGGCTTCTGTCACTGGCCCCAGTGAAGGGACCTTGGAAATTTTCCACTCAGTTTACTCATCCTTTGGAGGTGAAATTTGCAACAGTTCTGTAGAAGCATGGCTGATGTGTAGCTGGGTTGTCATGAAAAGGGATTGTACCTCTGATGCAAAAAACGAGTTCCCAATATAGAGAAATGAGCAATACTACTTAATTAGTAAACTTCTGTGCAGGACATTAGAGCTGAAGGAAGAGAACAAAACAGTGCCAGAAATTTATTTATATTTGCTAAAGGAGTAGTCTCAATCATATTGTTCCAGAATATTGCATGACCTCATGTTCACTGTATGTTCCAAGAAATGGCAGTATCTAAGTTCTGAAGTGGTTCTTCACAAGCTCTTCAACTTCTGTGGAGCTGAACATGGTACTTCATGTTCCTGTAATGCCACAAGTTGAGCTCTGTAGACTGACATTGTGTTGCTGAAACACACTGAGCATTTACAAACATGAAGAGACCTCACGGCACTCACTGTTGATTAAAAAGTTGGGGTGATTTTCATCAGTGATCTATTCTATGTGCTCTGGGTGTTGTGAATTAAGTTTTTTATGCCCCAGTAGGGGAAAGACAAAGATTGATGGCTGTATATACCTGCTACTCCAAGAAAATTAACAGATTGATTCTATGCTTTTGAGGGGTTATCACTGGGTTTTTTATGCTTTTTAGTTTAAATTCACCGACCTGGCTTAACAGAGTGAGAATTCAGTGTCATGAGTATTATTTATAACTCGGCTTCATGCCATTTGGGGAAACAAAAAAAGAAAAAAAAAAAGAAAAAGAAAAAATGAAAAAGACTTGTGGAAGTAATGAAAGAAATGGAAGAAACAGATGGTACCACGTACTGCTTAGGTGGGACCGTAGCTTAAGGCTTCTCCTCATGTCATGCATGAGTTGCAAAACAGTGAACAGAGACTGGAAAGTGAGTCAGCTTACACTAAAGTAAACATATACTGGATAGTCACCTAGATTGGACCATAATTTTGATTTCCATTAGCTATATTAATATATAGATAGCTATGTTTAGATTACTGTACTGGGGTGTGCTCATCTTTGACTAAAGTGTTTCCTAAATTGTTGATGTGACACTTGGGGAGAGAAGTGGCTTCTTGGTGTTCCTTTTGGAGTTATTGCAGTGCCTATTTTCTGTTCTGAATCTGCATGTTTGTTGGCAATTTTTACGAAGTAAGGGATCATATTATGAATATGGTTTTTTTTTAAAGTAAAAATTGGTTGCTATTTAAAATGCAGGAACATTGTCAGAAGTTAAACCTGAGAGGCCTGAATACCATTCTGAAACCTATTTTGTCACTTCTGAGATTTTTACTTTTTGAAACTTATTCATTAACATATTCAACAGGTAGATTTTGTAGAGTTCTTGAAAAAGGCATGAAAATCCAAGTTTCACTGAATAGGACAAAGGTTTCATTCACTTCAGTGGGCTGCTTGCGTCACTGGCTGAGAAAGTGTGCTGAGATTTAGGACTTCCAATCTGATTTTTGGCACTAGGAGAGTGATGTCATTTCCTGAGCTGTGTGTCCATGCTGGAAAATTAGAAAACATGGGCTTTTTTGTACAACCAGCTTAATTTAAAAGCCCAAGAAATGACACGTTATGGTGAAACTCAATTGAAATACATTGAAAATTACTTCACAACAGTAAAGAGGATCTCTGAAAAGGCATGCTTTTCACAAGTATGGAATTTTTGAGCTTATTGCCATAATAAGATTTTGTAAAATAGTTAATCTGTACAAAATCAAATGTATTATTTCTTGGTAACCATGAAACAAAGTGAACCAGAATCAGGTGCTGTGATATCCTATTTTTATTGACAAAACCTCCTTTGCAATGATATTGCTGTGGGAAAAAAACCTAGATACCATCCTTACAGGACTCCTTCTTGAACTCTTATTTAGAACACCTATTTATAAGGCATAAATGGGGAGTCTTTGGGGGAAAACATTAACAGAAAATTCTGGATGGAATTTTAGAGGTCATCATTTGTACTGGTTCTCAGGAAGGAATGCATGAAGCTGAATATTCTGAGATAGAGGTCATGCAGAACTGGGGAAGTTTAGCAGAAGACTCAATTCATATTAGCTATTCCTCCTCTGAGGGTGAGAGTTTCTGTTTTACATTTCTTTAAAATGACGCTTTGAAACTTTAATGTATCTTAATTTGGCTCCATGGTAAGATCAAACACTCGTGTTGCACTTTCAAGTTTGAAGTACAAATTAACTTTTTAACAGTTTAGGCTACTGCTAACTTGTGGGATAATTTTTAGCTGTTTAAAAATAATTGTTTGCCTTTTCTTGTTTTAGTTAATTTTTTCTCTCTTTTTTTTTTTTAAATCTGCAGCCAATGTGAAAAAAATAGGCCTCAATGTATTGTTTTTCATTCCTAGTGCGTGATTCCTAGCTATTAGATCTCTAATGATTTCTAGTTATTAGATGTTATGTGTGGGCTGTATTCAGACTGGTGCCTACTTTGGCTCCAGAAAGAAGATAACAGAGTAGCGGTGGTGCAGAGTCACATGAAGAGCAATTTGGCATGTGCCAGAGTGGATATCAAAATAGTTCGACAACAACTAATGTGTGTTCTTAGGAGATTGGTCAGAAGCAGGGCCTGAAGCAATTTCTGAAGAGCAAAGAAGCTAGCAGCATCATCTAACTTTACTCATGAATCATGCTATGAGTTTCTTGAAAAACGTTAGGAAAAACATTACGATGGGTGATGTGAAAATTAAAAATACTCTGAAAAATTGACTAGAGTCCTTTCTTTATTCTTGTAGTAACATCAATGTGGAGAAAAACAATACTGATTTTCTTTTCTTGGGTTGTTGTCTAAAAACCTTTGTGATCAATTGAACAGAGCACCACAAATATTTTTGAGCAGATTAGAACTTGTTGGTGACATACCCGCTGCCTGAGGTTCCCTGTGTGCAGTGAAAACCAAGTGGCTTTTTAAAGACCATTTGTAGAAATGTTTTGGTCATTTGGGGCAGAAAGTAACTGCATGGAGTTTCTCTAGACACTTTTCAAAGACAGCAACTGAGAACTGCTATCTCTGGTTGAGTGGCTGGTATTTTAACACTATCTAATGAATATATTGAAAGAAATGTTACAGATATCAAAGAAAAAGTCCCTTCCATTGATTATACTGAAAGGATTGTGGATAGTCTTGTTCTTGACTAACTGCAAGTTCTTTTTCCTTCATCCAGAAGCTTCAATGAGAAAATAGCTCATCTCATACAGCTAGAAATCTACATTAAACATATAACAGTAAACCCTTTTATTCTCTGACCAAGTACATTAGACAGCTGGATCAAAGAACTGGAAAAGCATGATTATAACTGAAATTTATAGAAATGGCATTTTTGTCCTAATTAAAAAGAATTTTGAAGCCAAAATGAAAATATGTCCCGTAGCTTTATTTGGTATAGCTATTATTCATGAGTAGGGAGCCTCTTGCATGAAAATTCCTCAGCCAGATTATGTAATTTAAAAAAAATATTGTTTTGAAGAAATTTAAAAATATTTCCCCCCCTAAATAAATAGCTGTAAGAAAATGTTCTGACATTAGTACTAGAATGCTCTGCAGTGGCCGTGAGAAAGTTTTGCTGCATGACCTTGTCAAATGTAACTGACCTCTAGAGATTTGTTGCTGTGCTTCTGCTGAGGATTTCAATGGAATCAGTGATGTCACAGATTGTAATAAATGACTGAAGGAGATGTAAGAAAAGTTGGTCTTACCTACAGTGACACTGTATTACCTACAGTGTCTTGGGGGCAGTTTCACTTAAGACTACAGAAGCCTTTGTGACTGATCAGACTGCTTTAAGAGGATTCTTATCATGAACAAATAAGTAACATGATGCCCCTAAAATATAAAGAAGGCTAATTTTGGTTTAAAGATGAATTTTTTTCCTACTGTTAAAATGCAAGACCTCCAAATTCATGCATACATGCATTTTCCTTCTGATCATACCACTGATCTTTTTGCTTAGTCTCACTAAAAGCAAGTTTCAGTTGCTTTGTTTCCTCCTCCTTTTTAGGCTACTGTATAAAAGCTTAAACCATTTATCTTTGGTCAGAAATCTAGGAAAAAATCTAATCCAGGAATTTGTGTATATGCAGATTTTTCAATTTGCTTTTGTTACTCAGTATTTAGTTTTTCCACATGTAACTTCAATTTTTAGTTAACAAGAAAGCTATTGTCCTTTGTTAGTTTTCTTCCACAGTTGTGTTTTTCACAATTTCTGCTTGTTAGGAGTGTCTGGGAAGGGCATGGGTGCCACGAAGGCTTGGTCCTGACTCCTGTAAAAGAGAAATGTTTAGACAAGTTGTTTTTGTCTTTTAGTAAGGACTTGAGTTTCATTTTTGTCTTAATTGTCATTCAAAAAGTGTTATGATTAGAGGGCTGATCTTTGCAGCAGAAAATCAGAGTGCAAAAATAGTAGTTTTTATTGTCTAGCTGTTACTGTTTAAAGGGAAAAGTGATCTAAGAGAAAAATGATGTACATTCTTCAAGAGTTAATGGAAGTACTTGTTTTTAAAATGTTGGGTTTTCTACATTTGCAGTTGGTGCACAACTAAGATGAAAAGGGTCTTCAGGGGTTCGGAGACTGATTGTATTTTTCTCAATGCTGTTTACCAGCAACCAAAAAGGTAGACATCCTAGAGACCTACAGTGACTGTGTGAAGACTTTTTGTCCATTTCAACATTCATTTTTATGTAATGCCATTTTTTTCCTTTTAGTGAACACATAAAAATTGCCATAAGCTGCACTTTTAAGAAAACGTACAATAGTAAGAGCAAGAATTCTAATAACTCCTGTAGATCAATGTCTGAAAACAGATATTCCAGAATGTCAAGCTTCATATGTATTCCTTGGCTCTGAGAGAAACTGCAGTAAATGCTGCTTTTATAGAGGGTTTCTGTGACTGCCAGTGGAAGAACTGTAATGCATTTATAGGGAGTAAAAACTGGAAAGAAACATGCCAGACTAGAACAGCAATTGCTTCCTTTTTACTACTGGAAGAGGATTAATATAATAAATCACTGGGACAAAAATTGGAGAAATATTTGAAAAATGACTTAATTATTAGAAGTGCATGATAAATGACAAATGATGACAAGTCTGTATACCGTTTTTTACCCCAACTCAGAGTTTTTGTTAAGGAATGTGTATATTCTCTCTATTTAAGGAGTGCAGAGGATGAAACAAAAAATCCTAACTTCCTTTTATTAGTGTGTATGTGAAAGCAGAAATTTTACAAAGGCAAAATACAGCAATAGTAGCTTTTAACTGGAAAAAAAATGAGCGACCATTGGTTTCTAGAAAGAGTAAGGCTTGTATTTGACAGCAGTAAATCAGAGTATGGAATCCTCTGGGAAGTAGGTCATGTGATATTATATTCCAACTAATTACTGTACATATGACATATTGTGGGCCTGATATTTCTGAGTCTGAGAGATTTTAGCTTGTCAGCAGCTGCTAACTTTTCCCAAGGGAAAAATATCTCAAGAAAGCTTCTTCTCAAAACAGTCTTGGCAAACAGCTATCCTTTTCTGAAATCAATCTTTCTCCAGGTGGTGTTTTGCCTTTCTAGTCCTGTTTCTCCAGTTTAACCAATGGGATTAGAGAGGTGTCGTTCCTATTCACCAGTCATGTTAAGTCTGTATCAGAACACCTTATGAAAGGTAGTAAGAGTTAGACAATAAAGCCTTCTCTATGCTCTTTGTCTTTGGAAATATTTGTAATCTCATCTTTTTTTCGTGTCCTATGATGACAAGATATAAAGTTCACAATATGTTTCAAAGCAGACATGACCTTTCTTGGTAAGAAAAGACCCATTGGATGCTTTTGATTTTAAAGTCAAAATACACACCTCTGTAGATGCTCATATATCCTGCTTGATTTTCTTCTGAATGCTGTTCAGGCCATCTTGATAACGTGACTGTGTTTTGAGACTATCTCTGAATGAAGCTGAGATATTGATAAAATGGAAGTTTATTGGATTACCACTGAGACACATTCAGGGAGCTGGAGCACCTGACAAATGAGAAGATGCTAACAGAACTGCATGTGTCCAGCCTGGAGAAGGAAAGGCAGAAAAGTGGGGACCTAACTAGTAGCAGGTTTCTGCTGCCTAAACAGCAATCACAGGAAAGATGGAGCCAGACTCTTTCTCAGAGGTATACAGTGAAAGGACAGAAGCCAACATGAACATTTCTGATGAGATGAAGAGTGAGAATGGCTATATGCGGCAACAGACTGCCCAGAAAATCTGTGGCATAATCACCCTTGCAAATTTTCAATATCTGACTCTTGCCTGTGTGACCTGATCTAATTTTGTAAGTAGCATGCTGTAAGATGGAGAGAGAATGCAGTGTTTTCTAAAGATTCCTCCAAAAAAATTATTCTTTGACTCTAGTGTCTTTTACTTGAACTTCGTAAGATGCAGAAAAATCTTTATCTTGTCAGTGTGATCACTGATGTTAACCAAATAGAGAATGTAAAAAACTTTGCAATTGTATATGAAAAATATGCAAGAAAGTTTGGCTGTTTTGTCATTGTGCAGTCTTATAAAAAACTTTCTGGATAAAGTATGTTTCTTAACTTCAGAAAAGCAGAACTAAGTTTTCAGTGTTTCCATTCTTGATTTTAATCTTTCCCTGAAAAATTGATAGGAATGTTTCTGCTAATGCTTTTTCATTTTTCCTTGTAGTAAAGTTTTCTTAATTTTTACCAGAGACTGTAAATGGTGGGTGCTTTATGGCTGCAGAATTTTCTCAGTAGAAAAAAACCCACTTCCTCTGAAGAAGAAAAACCATTCTGAAGAACAAACATCTTTCCTTACTCTCCTCTCTATACTATATGACTATAGACCCTTCAATATCACTAGGATGATAGCTATTTTAAAGACTGGAACAAAAAAATGGCAGTATGTTACTGGCAGACCTGAGGAAAAATGCTATGATAGGGGAGAAATGATGACAGAGTAGGAACTGTATGGCTGTTAAAGAAGCTACAACTTAAATCATGAGAAGGTTCTATATAGGCCTAGATTGTTAAACCCATTTTGTCTCAGCATCATGGAGAAGGATTAAAACCCAACAAAAATCCTCTTCTTTTATTGCAGAATAATTTCCCTATATTACAGTAAAAAGGCCAAAACCAGCCAGCCAGAGTTGGTAAATGCCAGTGTTTATTTTTCACTGAGAATAAATTTCAGGAGGGAAGTAATTTTCTATCATGGTTTTCTGAAGTGAAGGGATTAAAAAAGAAAGCATCTGGACTCTGAGATAATTCAGAGCAAAACCCTGCACATGTACTTGGTGTAGGAAAGTACTACGTTTCATCTACATGGTGTATACTTTTAAAAACAATTCCTTTCTTATAGAAAACAGCTTGAAAAGCTGGAATAAACCCCAGGAAAAACGAGTGATACACGATTCAATTGCTCACCACTAGCCTATCCCTGAGCAGTGACCTTTAGCTCCTTGCTGACTCACTGCAGTTCATATACTGGGCATGATGTTCTGTGGTGTGGAATATCCCTTTAGTCAGTTCAGGTCAGCTGTCCTGGATGTGGCTCTTCCCGCCTTCTTGTGCAGCTACTGTCTGACTGGGCATGGGAAACTGAAAGGTCCCTGACTTAGGGATTAATGTTTTCATTACTTAGCAACAATAAAAATGCTAGTGTGTTACCAAACTTACTCTCACACTAAATCGAAAGCACAGAACTGTATGAGCTACAAAAAAGAAAATTAACTCAACCCCAAAACACATATGAAGAACCACATAGTTTCTGGGAAGCAACCTTGTGCATACGGTCCATTTGGTCTAGATCAACCATTGTGTCTTCCACTGAAAATACTTCTGGATCTGTATTTGAGAGGAAGATGAGTAAGCACAGAGCTCCCAATGTGACAATTGCGTTAGAATCTGTTGCTTGTATGAACTTCTAGAAGTTTCCTTCCAAAGAAATGAGAATACTATGCTTTCCTCTGTGGTAGAGAAGAGGATTTATAAACATGTTGATAAATTTAGAGGTGAGACTGATCTCAATATCCTACCAGAGTTTTATACATTTTGTGGGAGGCTGCTGATGACAGAAATACTTGTTTTAGTTTGGCTGCTTCAGTTAAGTAGGTGTCCTAGCTTTCAGTACACTTTAGACATTGACATGGAGTTTGTCTTGGGACTTATTCCTATTTGTAGACATTTCAGTGTTTGTTAGGCTTCTTACATTCCTGATGCTCTGGGAGCCCAGAAACAGAGGTAATTAAAAAACCCAATCTATTTTATGACAATGTCAATAGCTTAACTTCATTACACTGCATAGTGGGAGGTCATGTATTCATACATAGGAAACATGCAGACATGAGCTTTAGGAGCACAAATCCTCTCTGCTACCAGATGATCTTAGATATAAGTTTAGCTATTCAGGAAGATCCAATATACTGTAGAGAGAGGCATAAGTGATGCTTAAAAGATGCCCTCAGGAGGGAAATGATAGTTTAATTTTATTTTTCTTTCTTTTCCCCACATTAGAAAGAGTAATAATAAGATAGATTTTTTTAAAGTGTGGTAGTTTGTGAAAAAATAACACATCTCTATTTTGCTAAGCAATAAATTTGCTATTGTTTGGAATGATATGTGTGAATGGTACACAGCCTTTGCTGTGAGATGTTGAGAGTAGAATCCTTGTAAAAAGCAATATCCTGAATTTCCAGTCAAATAAATGCACAATCAGCTTCTTCCTGACACAATATGAAATCAGAAAAATTAGGAGGAGACCCAAATATAGCAAGGCAACTGAAAATTTATTACTTGTAAATCAGTCTTAGAATAGAATGACTAGTTTAAGGTAAGATAGGACTTTTCTATCTGAGATGGGCCCTTGACATTGCAGTTGCAACAGCAGAAGAAATCCAGATCTCACTTCTCTTAACAAGCCTGCGTGCAACTTTCTGTCCAAAGGAACGGGTTAAAACGGTTCTAGATAAGTGTAGTTATTGGGAGTCAGGGCAAAACAAGCAAAAGGATCTGCTCGGTGGCTCCTGCCAGAGATGACTTAGAGTCTGAGGGCAAAAGGAATTCCAAATGTTTCATGTTGATAGAGTTGAAACACTGGCATGCAAATTCTATGTTTATGGTATTTTTTAAAGACTTTTAATGATTAATGTTAGTTTTCTAAGATGAAGGGGAGAAAAAGTGCCGCTAGAAGCCTCACAATGGTTCCTTTGTATGCAAAGCCAAAAAGAAATGTGAAAACTTTATTTGGCAGTCAAAACAAAAATAGCTTTGGGTTTTTGATGCCCTAGACTTTTTTTTTTTCTTTTTTAATATGCCATATGGTCCCCTGAAATTATTTGTTGCAAAAATGTTGTTTTACTTGGAGGAGATGTGGAACAGGAGGAGAATTGCCACCAGCTGAAATTCTATTGTATCTGTACAAGAAACTGCAAACTATTGTTTTACCTTATCAGATCTCACTGCTGACCAATTTGATCAAGTTGTGTGAATCTGCATGACATCCCAGGAAAGGACATCACCTTTGACTAAGAGGATTGGATGTGTACTTTGTTAGGCTCATGATGATCCTAATTTTTAATATCCCTTCCTAAAACAGGACAACTATTTTTTAAAAAATGAGAGCACTATCCCAAAGAACTTGCAATCAGAGTTGACTCTGTATGACTCCTTATATTATGGAAACAAGCAATAGTGAGAGAATAGGGTGAGGAACTAATATACTTGTTAATGATGAAAGACGTTGTTGAGTTTTTCTGCTAAGCTTCTGAAATCTACATTTAAACAAGAAAGTAAAGAGTGCACTATGGATTCATTTAGCACAGGGCGTGTAGGAGAAGGATTTTTCAGGGCTGATTTGAAGCAGAAATCACCAGTGTTGAGAGAGTAGGCTTTTATGAGATCTTCACACATGAGGAGAAATGAGGCAGTTACAGACCCCTGCTTGTTAACAACAGTACAAATTTACTCCTGAGACAGGCTGGAGGGATGCAGCTGACTTTCATGGCACAGCATGTGTAAGTAAGCCAATGTGGCTCTAGTATTGCAGCTACCATTAATAACAAAGAAACTGCTAGCAGATTTTAGAAAAAATTATAATGAATAATAAAACTATCAGTCCTTTAGTCTCCTTATTTCTAAAATTTCACAAAAGTAACACCAGTAGTCATTTTGCTTACTCTCCAGGCTCTATGTGGAACTCATTGCAGTTTATAGTCTTATCTTTTCCCCTGATTTCCTGCTTCTCTGCTCTCTCTCACTTGTACAGACCACCAGGCTACACCCATTATCACATTTAAGGAAATTTCTGGAGATGTAATTTCTACAGTTTGTTTCTGCTTTTTCTCACTGTCAGCAAGTTCTTTTTCAGCTATGGAGCTTATGAATGGCCCCCCTAAATTGAGCTTCCCTCTTTATCAGTTGTTTTCTTGAAAATGCAATGGGACAATAGGCTCTGTTTAACTGCTGGATCCATTTTAAATTTGGACCTCTAACGTACAATAAAAGGTTTTAAAGAAATGTTGGGGAAGATGGATTAGGAAAACCCTACGATTCCTTAGCAAAAGATTTTGAAAATATAAAACCTATAAGCGAAATTGGAATGAAGGCGAACTTTGAGATCTGAGATGCCAAGCCATTAGTTACTGAACAACTGAAAAAGACAATGGCTTAGCCAGCTGAAGAAGCATCTCCCTTGATTGAACAAAACCCTTGCAAATAGGGGGATGCCAGGGTCCAAAGGTTAGAGGGACCTCACCAAAGTAGCAGGGAAGAAAAAAGGCTCTAGGAATTAGCTTTTAGGGTTTAAAATGTAATACAGATGGTAATACTGTAGTTCTGATAGGCTGTATGTAAATTCTATAGGATTAGTGTCTTGTACCAGTTGGTGAGTGTAAATCAGAATATTCAACACAGAAACAGATATAATGTACTGTAACAGGGGCCTAGCTCTGTTCACTCTTCTACCTCTCTCTTGCTCCTGCTCTCTTCTTTCCATCCCTCTCTCTACCCCTCCCCATCTCTCTCTCTCGGGGCATGCTTCAGCTGTGGCTGGCAGCTGAAGCAAAGCTCTGATACCCATGACCTATGCAATAAACCACGTTTCAAGAACTGCATTGGACTCTAGAGATCTCTCATCCCTGCCATCCCAGACCGCCCCACCTCAGTCTCCTACAAAGAAATTTCAGTGATTTCTAACCACAGCAACTCATTAAATTACCTCTTCTTTCACAAAAGGAAGCTTTTAAATAAAAAAGAGAACACTTTTAGTACTGATTGTTATTTAAAATTATGTATTTACAGTTTATTAACTGAAATTCCACCCCCCTCCATTACCTCCTCCCTCCCTCACAGTATTTTGTTTCACTGTGAATGATTTCTTCTTTATGCCATCTACAAATGTCAAATAATGTGCTACAAAAGCACAGAAAACTCTTATAACCTTTTACTAGGCAGAAGTAAATAGGTAACTAGTTTGTACAAACACAGTTGTTTTGTACCCTGGTTTCATTCCAGCTTGCCCATTACTCCTGAGCCATTTTACCTGTGAAGTCCTATTCCTGCAGGTGTTCTAACCATGCTCATTCTCAAGTCTTCTGCTGAGCTCTCCATTCCCTTCTCTGCTCTGTATTAACCCATTCCCTTTGTGTGGCAGTGAGCACAAATGGGGCAAGGGAAAGGAAAGGGCAGCTCTGTTAAGTTCTTTCTTAGCAAGAAGCATTGTCTGGAAATCAAAGTCTTACTAAAACTTACTCGACTGGGAATTGGACTTCCATGATCCTAGTGGGTCCCTTCCAACTCAGAATATTCTGTGATCTGTGATTCTGTAAAATGGGCAGAGGAACCTTCCCCCCATGTGCCTGGGGGCAAGGACTATGTGGTTCTCAAGGAGACTGAGACAGACAGAGGACATGGAGTGCTGCTGTGTAAGCAGATGAGAATTGAGATCATCAAATTGTTGATCTGGTTTTGGTTTGTTTCTCCATAGGGGAAGGTAGTGTTTCAAACTGATAAAAGTTCGAAACATAGTGCATTCAAATTAAGGAAATTACTTCAGTTTCCTGAAGAGTTTTAGTTTCTGCATTTCTAAACTTCTCAGTGTGTCACTGTGTACCTTTAAGAATGCTTTTGTGATACAGATTTTCTATTAGGTGCAGAAGTGCTGCAACTGTGTTAGTAACACACAATAGAATATGCTCTCGGTGAGTTAATTAACCATTACTGAGAGAGCACAACTCAAAATGTCGTAAGCTTTATTTCTGTAAAAAATAACATTCTGTCTTTTAGTTAAATTCGATTTGCACTCCTTTCCATAAGGCTAGGTTTGTCTTTGTCTAGCTGGCCTTCCTGCAGCTTGCAGCTAGGTGGGGTGAGTGTAACACTAAAATTCAGCCCTAACACCAGCGCTGAATTGAATACAGTGAGCAGCTAATTTAAAGTGTGAGAATATATTTAATATATGGTTACACAGGATCTTGTCTAGGTAAAACAGGCTATATTTTGATTTTTGGCAATTCGGTAAACAAGATACAACTTAGTTTTTGTTTTATGACTACTAAATGATTTCAAACCTTTACTGCAGTCTTCATATTCATCATGCCTTATACCTACAGTACCAGGTTATAGTCCTTAGCATTGTCTGTGCCTATGCAATTGATTTAGAAGGTCATATATGAAATTTAAAGATGATGGGTAAAAGGGAGTGTTTTTATTTCTTAAAACAAATCAAGCAATTCAGGGAGAACACAGTATTTTAAATTTTTTTTCCTTAAATATTTATCCTTCAAAACTGCTTCATGGAAGTAACCACTAGATAATCATATGTTTTTCTGGGTTTTATGCCCCATTGTTAATTTTTAAACTGCTTTTTATTTTTTTTTTCCAACCATGGACAGCTGAGCCTTCATTTATCTCCTCTGTCACTTAGTTCATAAAAACATGGCAATGAAAGCATGGCGAGACTTTGAGAACAAAATGTTTTCTAATCACAAAACATTGGCAACTAAGGGAAAGAGAAAAATGGATTCTTAAGAAAATGTTAAATAGAACCAGATGAAATTTTTAACTTTTCAAAATGGAACACTTGCTTACACTTCCTGTCAAGAAGTTACAGAGACATAGATTTTGTATCACTTATGCCCTGATAGCCATATACAATCCACAATACTTACTGTAGAATTTTTTCCACCAATTCCTTTTTCAATCCCAGAAGTTTTACTGGTGAAATTGCTACACAGGGGGAGCTGAGGAAAGGAAAGAGCAATTGACTAGCGCAAGGTCCGACAGGAATATCTGGCAGAGATGGCAGCTGAATCCAGGACTCCTGTATCACAGCTCAGTTTTATACAAAACAACCCATTTGCTCTAGTTAGCACAATAAAGCACGGTCTTTTGTCAATGAACAATTTAGCTGCATGAAAAAGGTTGTCAAATCATGGTAAACATCTGTGCTGATTAACTAGGGTCCAGTTCCAGAGTTGCAAAGCACCACAGAACGAGTTCATTCGTGTTGTCTATCCTGAGCTAGTCCGGGCTTTGGAAGGCTCCTGTAGTACTGCCTCTGTGGAAGATGCCTGTAGCAGTTTAACTCCATGTTTTAGTTCCGTCTGTATATAACCAAGAAGTTAACCATTAACATCTTTTCTGCTTTTTAACAGAGTACCTTATATTTTCGAAGTGTGCTATTAATGCTAGGCACATCAGTTATATCAATGAAAAATTGAAGATGTAAAAGCCTTACGGCATGTTGTTTTACTTTGGGGGAAAATGAGACATGAAAAGGTTAAGCAATGTGATTGTAGAAACTGCGGCCTTACAATTTTCACATGGATCTGGGTGGCGAGAGACCAGTGTTTCAGCCACAAGTCTGTCTGCCTCATTATATGGTATTAATAAGTAATCACTTGCCCTTTGTTTTGTTCTTCCTACATGCAAAAGACTCGCAATCTTTTGTGTCGTGGTGCACAATGTCTTGTCCTGTGATCAATCCAATACACCAAACTTTTAAATATCTTGTAAAGGAGGTTAGGTTCAAACAAAAGCTACACTACTTTCTCAGTCAAGGTAAGAGGGTTGCTATACTGCACTGCACATACTGTTTTGCCAAGGGCACTATGTGTACAGAGAAAATGAACCATTTACTGACTTCCAAAATTCTGAATGACTCTGTCCTGGCTTTGGTGGTGTTTAGAGCAGTAGCTAAAAGTCAGTCTGGGTTTGCTACAGCGAAGAATACTCTGTGTATTTCTCTTTTTTTTTTCTGATGAATCTGTGGAATAGATAATGATAAAAGGCACTCTAGTTTTAGAGAAAATTGCTGATAGAAGAGTTAGAACTGTTGATTTGACCCTAGCTTCACAATAATGCTCTTCACTGATGACATCATTGATCTGCTCTCCACTCTTTCCTGCATAAGCCAAAGGAATTGGGTTCCATTGTGCATACTGTGTTTAAATGCAAGGTGTATTCTTTTTTGGTGTTTTCATACTTTTGACTTGGACATCTGGCTTCAGCAACAAAGGATGGTGCTTTGTCCCCTTTACATGCTCATGAAGAAGGATACCAGTTTCACTGAAAACTGGTAAAGGCAGCTTTCCTGTCTCAAAAATGGGCTGATACGGCCTTAGTCTGTCATATGCAGTGCTGGAGAGAGTGGCAGGCAGAGCTCAGTGACTACTCTCTGCACACTGTGTTGCATAAGCCATGGTATCTTGGTCACAAAAAAGGTGTAATAAATACTACTTCCATTTTGGCATTGAAGGTAATTTTCTCACCTCTGTTGGATCTCATCAGTGAAAGATTAATCAAGCTTCCAATCAACATGAAGTAGGAAAGATTTAAAAACTGTTCTTAAAAAAAAAAAGCCTGAATCTGGCACCTATTGTATCCTATTTGCCTGTCAGCAGGCTGGGCATGTGGCTTCCTAATTTCAAGAGAAGTACTTGCAGAGAGGGATGATTGCTCATGCCAGTAGCTCTCTCTGATGAAAAATGGAAAGCAATGATTATCTTCAAAAGTTCATGAAGGTTCAGTTAAGGTAAAATATGAGACACATGATCAAAGGACTAAAAAGTACACAAATCCCAAACGAAGGTCTGATTCCATGACAAATAACTCAGTTCAGCCTTTACCAAGAGACATAAGGGCACCAGAAAAACCATTCTGGATGATTGAGGATACCCATCCCATAATTTGCTTTAGGACGATTAAAAGCACATCTGCTTCCCTTTGTCAAGCCACATATTTCCCAGGCCGTTGATAGATAAGGTTAGCATCAGTGAGATGCAGACTGCCTGACATGTATCTTTTCATTCTCTTGAAGCCTTTTTCTTTTTTTCAAGAATGGAAAGAACCCTGAAATGAAAAAAGTTGAACAAAGTATTTTTTGCTCTGAAGTTGTTTTTGTTTGTTTGTTTGCTTGTTTGTTTTAGGAGGATTCAAGAAAGACTCATTATTGCTGAGATTCAAACATATTTTTTTCAATCTATTTTATATTATTGACAATGAACTGAAAAGTTGATCACTGCTGAATTTCAGTGACTTTTACCTCCTAATTTGTAGTCCAAGGACCTATACCTTTATCTGGTAGAGAATCCCATTAGAGATTTAGTTTGAATGAATCTCTGAAGTCCCTCTGTGTTTGAATGAAGAATAAGGAGTGTCAGAACTAAGAGCCAGGAAATCTTCAGCTTTCTCTGTTTTTAATTCTGTATATTTTTCATTAAGTCCTGTGTGCTTCCATGTCAGAAAAAAATGAAGGTATTTTTTATCATTCTTTTTCTAACCATTTGTTTTAGGACAGCCACAGGGCTTCTCTAAACTAAACCGCTTCCTAATTATCCTTAAAAGACAATTTCACCTGGGTGATGAAGATAATGGATGAAAGATGGAGATAAAAGGGCGACTGAAGTTCACTGTGTTTTGACCCCCTACCCTGTCTCCCAGCCCCCATTGTTCCCAGGCCTGGAAAAATGGAGGCAGAATCTGGCTCTTAACCTTTTTGTAGCCTGGAGCAAGTCAAATCTTGGAACACATTGTCTTTTTTTTTTTTTTTTTTTTCCCACTTGTAGGAAATAATCTCAAAGTAGCAGGACTATCTCTGCAAATCAAAATAAAAAATAGAACGGTAACTAGAGACTACTATTATCAGATAATTTGGTTTAGATATAAAGGAATATTTTGGTTCGTAATTTAATGAACAATGGAATATCCACTAATCAGGTAGATGCTGCAAAACATTCAGAAAGCAGCATCCCTTTTTTATGCATCATAAGAACTGAAGAAGTTGCTATATATATGTTTATGTAATGTGCAGGGATTGCCCTTCTCAGAAGTTTTTGGTTCTCATTTGCCTGTCATTTTTTGGCCTGGATGTGGCTGCAAGTCTAGAAAATAAAAAGAATACACACTTAGTATTCATCAACAGTGTACAGTTTCTTTTCTTTTCTTTTCTTTTCTTTTCTTTTCTTTTNATGAGCACTGCTGTCTGCAGCTGCAAAGGGCAAGAATGAAGATTGCTGGACTTTCTGCCATATCTGTTCTCACTCAAAAGCATAGATGAGCTTCTAGTACAAGGTAATAATAATTACATGGAAAGTTAATTAATTATTTAAGACCTTAATTAATCGGGAAGCAATATGAAGTTCTATCAGCAAATGCCAGGAAACAAGTGAAATCCCTGGGACTGTAAATTCCCAGATTAATGCCTTGCTCAGCAGTGTCTGCATTGCACTTCTCTTCTCTTCTCTTCTCTTCTCTTCTCTTCTCTTCTCTTCTCTTCTCTTCTCTTCTCTTCTCTTCTCTTCTCTTCTCTTCTCTCTCTTTTTTCTTCATAAATTTCACAGAGACTATCCACAAAATTTATAGTGCATCACTATCGTGATCACAATGAAAAATCCAATAGCTATGAACTATCGTGTCTCGCAAAATGTTAAGAAAGTGCAAAAATTTTTACAGTGGTGACATCACTGTAAAAATCTATGGTTGTTTGGAATACTCTTCATTATAATGAGAATCATTGAAGTAATTTCCTTTAGATACTTTTGTCATTGAGGTTAAGAGCTCAGTTTTGCTTTTACAGAAGTGCTCTGCTTTTAGAAGGAATGTGGGGCTTGGGCCATGTGGGGAAAGGGACAGTGGAGTGAGGCTGTAGCTGAGGAACTGCTGCCTACCTGCAGGACTTGGAGGGTGGGACCTCCCTCCAGACCAACCGCTCCCAGCTGTGGAGTGTGCTCCAGCATCCCTCCCTGCTCACTCGGGACCCCATCTGCCAAACAGGATTTGTCAGCAATCTAAACTCATCTATCTGATGTTGGATCCCGGAGCTGGAGTGGAGCTGAGGAGCTGTTGTGTGGTCGCCTGAGACAGAAACACCACACTGAAGAGAGCAGGATGGAGCCAGAGGAATGTCTCGTGTGAAGTATGAGGCTCGACAAGTCTGGCACTACTCCCTCTGATACTGCTTTTGACTGAATTAGCTTTTGATCTGAGTTACACAATGATAAATCTGTGTAACTCTATTGAAGTTTACTCAACAAAATTAAGTATCAGAGTTTATTTTAGTAGAGTTACTTTGCATTTTACCAGATGCAATTAATCCTGAGTTATACTGTTGTCTTTGATTCTGAACACTTGAAATGTAAACAATGCATCCAGCACATTTATGGAGTGACGAAAGGACAAATTCTCTTCATACTCATACCTATGGAAAATGAATGTTTAGGATTTGACACCAGTTCCATCAAGGCAGAGTGTAGCCCTGGATGTGTATTTTAGACAAGACTCAAACTGTGGTTGGGTGAGGCTCACCTCAACTGTAAGCTTTAACAAGACCTTTTCCTCTCTTGTAGTAGCTGCTTTCCTCCTCCTACTGCCTTCTGCTTCTTTTTCCATATTAATGATTAATTGCTTATGTTCCTGCTCTCTTACTAAAATGCTGAGTCTTTCACCTACTGTTTCCTTTTGGTTTATCCTTTATAGCTGTTCCAGCTAAGCACCATCTATATGCAAAGCATCTAAATGTTTATATGGAACATGTGGTTCTTATTTAGCTTTACTCCAGACATGACGTGTATGTGCATAGGAAGGAAGATGAAGTAGTTAACAGTGCTAACAGAAATCTAGATATTTTAGGAGAAAACTGCTTGCTTAAGTGAACTAAAAAAATGTAATCTTTCCAATTAAAATATTCCTAAATCAAGAAAAAAAGAGGAGATTCTGGATTAGTACCCCAAAAGGAAATATCTTTAGCATTGCAAATTGTTTCTCTACAGTCTGAAACTACAGCAATGTTTCCAAAGTCTGGTTTAAATAAGCAGGATTCTTAAGGAATGCAAAATGTAAAGCTTAAATATGAGTTCATTTCTTCACTTTTTTCTATTTACTTTTACTCTCCTTTTCATTTTTCTTTTTTTTTTCCCTTCCCCTCTCTTCTATTTCTTCTAATTTTTAAACTTGTTTCTGCTTTAGCTACTTCATATTTTCATTTTTCTTTTTTGTATCTTTTTTTTTTTTTTTTTCTTTTGTGCACAGCTTTCCAGATTTTTTTAAAAATATCTCTTCAATATATGGAGAGTTTTGTCTCACTTTGTGTATATTCATGAGGCAGTAGTACTTTAAATCTCATTTTACAAGGAAGTAATACATGGAGTCTCTAGTCCTTCTTGCTGAGGACTCTAGGACTAGCTGACTCTAGAAAACCTTTTACTTCAATCTATATAGAAAATCAATTATGAGGAATATTGGGGCATCAGGAGACTATTAGCTTGACTTTACTGTGGTTTACAGTGAGGATTTAGATACCTGAGAGGTAGATGTTCGAGATCTTATGTGGCTGTTGTGCATCTAGAAACTGATTTTTCTGCACTTTGTGCCTGTGAGCTCCCATGCGGGTTAAAATTCACCTTGCCTCTCATAAGGAACATAATTTAAAGGGAAAGAAAAGCTATGTGTGCATGAGTTTAATACTTGCACAGACATGGAGTAAATTCTTCTTTGAAGATAATAGAGACTGAAGGTTGTGATGTACTACCACAGTGGTCTCAGTTTCTGGGTTGGAGTGATGCCTCCATTATCTTTATTTGCAGAGCTCTCAGGTGGTAGGATTCTGTGTCCTGCTACCTGAACGCTGTCCAGTGTCTCTGATGCCTTAAGTTTTAGCTTTCATGTTCTTCTGATTCTCTGCTGCCTAGGGGTGTAGTTCTGAGCCTCATATTAAGTGCTAGTGAGCTCTCTTCACAGAGTAGGTAGACAAAACAAATCCTTTTCTTGCTGGAGACCAAGGACAATGAGTACAACTTTCAGGCCCAAAAGCATAAACAATGGTGGGCTGAAGAGAGAAACAAGGATGAGACCTCACAGCCTGAAGCTGCAATCGGACTATTAAACCCCAATATGCAAATGGACCAAGACTTATAAAACTGTAAGACCTTGTGACCGGGTGTCCATTTTGTGATTGTTTTAAGTCCACCTTGGGTGTAGCCCTGGTCAGGATCTTGTCCTGCCCAAGGTGTACCCAAAAGGCTTTTCAATAAATATCTGCTTTATTCTCTAGCTCTGTTCAGTTCCTGTTTCAGGTCAGCCTTCCCAAGGCATCACCTCTGCGAGAGTTTCTGTCGCAGGAACTCTTTGTGTTGCAGCGCATGGGCTTTAGAACTGGTGTTTGGATTCCACCTATAATTGCAGCTTTGCCATTCTCTCCAAACATACCCAGCTTATGGTTTGCATGGTGTCTCTTGTTAACCAGAGGCAAGGGGTGCAAATTCAGTTTACAGTGCGTATCCCTTGCAACATCAGGGTTACTTTGCATCCCTCTCAGTACATAAAGGGAATGGAGAGCAGAAGTTAGACAACGCTTGGAAGAGATTTACTGGTTTTGTTCTCTGTGTAGTGAGAAAATAGCTTCTACTTGTTTTGGTGTTTTTTGTGCCTCTCTCTGACAAAGTGTATCCATTCCACTTTTTTCCTTACCAAGTCCTTTTGGACAGGAGTGCTCTTCTTGTACTGTATCTAGCAGAGGGGATCCTGACCCTTAGCTGAGGCTGTGATGAGTACTGTGAAAATGCAAACATTAAGAATATAAAAATGTACCACATAAACCCAAATCCAGCTAGCACAGACTCCTCCTTCTGATGGTGGATAGTTTGACTAGTTAGGGTACATATATATGATACCAGGCAACTATAGCAAGATATTTATTCTTGTTTAACTTCCTGATTGTGACGCTCAGCAGCTTGTACTATACTCCTTGTATAGGAACTTGAGCAGCCAAAGCCTGCATCTAGATCATCCTGTGCCACAGACACTAATAAATCTGCCCTCTACATCCATTCCTTTCTCTTAAACAAAAATAGTAAAGTATAACTAGGTAAATACGAAAGATTATATAGATGTTAGTGTGGATGAAAGTTAATACTCTGGAGATTAAATAATGTGGATGAGCTGCTAATGCTGTTAGAAATTTCAGGGAGTGGAACAGCACAGCTCAGAAACCTTTAGCTCACTCCTTCCAAACACATTTTTATTCCATGAGCAGGTCAGGGAACCACACCTAAATTCTACTGTTAAAAATCTTGTAATATTTTTATTCTTTTCAGCTTTAATGGCTTAGAGCTTTAGAGCAATCTGTAGGTATTGTTTTCTTGCTGGACCAAGACCTTATATATACCTTAGAAAATAGTATGGCTTGTAACTATCTCATTATTTTCTTTCACAACTCTTTTATCAAAAAAAATTATCAGTTTCTTCTCGAGAAGCTACACAGATGCTACACGTAATATTTTAAAGCCAAATAGTTTCTGCCTAACCTATTCCAAAGATATCTTATCAGATCTTTGGCTAAATAAATGTTGTTATTTTAAGTCTTGCATATCTGAAGGAATAGCTGGATGTTCTTCAAATATGTAGAGTGTAAAATATAAGGAACATCAGTGAGAATGGAAACAAGGGAAAAATGTTTCAGGCCAAAGATACTAGCTGAGGAAAGTGATGAAAACTGAGGCTTGGTAGCAAAATTATCTTTGCAATAGAGTGACTATATGCAAAACTATAGTACTCTTCAGTGCTTTCCACCTAAGAATTTGCAGCCTAAAATAAAATTAAATTTTCACCAATATCCCTAGGTGAGAGGTTAATATTTTCAGGAATTAAATTTAGTCCTAAAGTTCTTTTTCAGGGACAGTCAAGCAAAGTTCACTTTGACTTGCAACAGGCATTTACCTGAAAAATTGTGGCAGGGCACAGCTCATTAAGAAGGTCTTGCACATATAATAAGAATAAAGCTGTGAAGATCACTTTTAAATCATGTGTAAGATTAGGGTCTTCTACAGGGAAAAGAATTTTAAAAATTCATGTAATCAAGAACACTTAGACATTCTGTTTTCAAAGCAGAAAGTCAGTCTCAACATTGGGTGCAGAAAGTTATGTTTTCACATTTTAAATTGTGGTACTTGTACATCAACTGGCTGGAAACAAATGTTTATTTTCTGTCTGAAAAATGCACATTTTCCAGCTTAATTGCCGAACAACTCTTTATTTATGTTGGATGTAAATTCATAAATGTCTTTTCAGAAATAAACTTGCCTGCAGATGGTTGCTATATGTTTCTGGAAATATTTTTTTAAAAATATATATTTAAACTAGCTTTGGTGGAAATCTTGTAAATAAACAAAGGTTTCAGTGAATTCTTGCAAATATTCTGGAAAGAAAGCCACGTCAGGCCAATCATGTGGAGCTGCACTATCATAGGTTATATTCTCACTGAAACAGTTTCACTGCAAATATTGGCTATGATGTTTGATTTTACTTAGAAGGGGCAATGGCATATGTACTTTTTCATGCAGCCCCTACTTCACTATTTCTGGTAACATAAATAGTTCCTGAGTCGGTAGTTTTTCAAAGCACTCATTCAAAAAAAATCTTTGAACTTTGGTTGATTTCACTTGGAAGTGTTACTTTACATCATATATTAAGCAATTCTCTCCATTACTTCCATGTCTTCAAACACAGCTGTCCCCACTTTGTAGCTGTAAAATCAGATGGCTAATATCTGAAGCGAATAGAGATGGCTACACTGCAGCAAAAGAGATCTCGTTAATTGGTTTTAATTTTCTTGGGGCTAGAGGAAGAACCTAAATATCTGCAGAAGAATCAAAACTCAACCGTAGTGCACAGTCCCACAGTTCACAGACACATCTTGATTTTCAGAGTGGATGTGCCAGGTCGCTTCAGAAAATTATGCTCTATTTTAGTTACACATTACTTCTTAGGGGGCTGATCACATGTCCTTAACACAACCTTTCCTATGTCCTCCTATACTCACACCTCACTTCTTTGATAATTTCTAATAAGATGTCTCTGCCCATCATCAGAGCATGTGGATCCTTGAAAGGGAAATGGCCACATTTGCTGTTCATATTTTCTCATGGGCAGTGCATTCCTTTGGGGGTGGAGAGGTACTGTTTTAGACAGCATGGTCAATCATTAAAACCAGATGAGAGAGAAAAGCTTATTGCAATTCATAACCTTCTCCTGGACCACTGCAGGAGAGCAGCCTGTGCTGCTAGAAAAGCAAAGAATTCACAGTATAAAATGTCTGTTAGGCCCATGTAAGAGGGAGAGAGAGACGGTAGTGACTGAAGGCCAACTTTACTACCCATTGCTCAAGTCCCAGATTTAAGGCACTTAATACACTGATAGATGTGGTTAGGTGAGTAGAACAGAGTCTGGTCTGTGACACCACCCCATCCATATGCAGTTCATTGTTAATATATAGCTAAAACAGGAAACTTCTACAATCAGATAAAGAAAGCTCTACAGAATGTGATTATGACTTGGTCAGAAGTGAGCATCTGTATGAAAAATAATACCTCAGGTTGGATAACAAAGAACAGATTGTATTTGAACTTGGCTGTGGTAAATTAAAATGAATTCCCTGAGTCCCTTTGCTCATGGTAGCTTTCAATTTTGTAGCATTTTTCAACCCCTTTGCTCCTTCAGGGTTACGAGTGATTAATTTTATTGACTTAATCTCAACTTGATATTTTTACTGTAAATCCTTCCAATGTTCAGAGTATAATTATAGTTTAATGATTTAAACTTGTGGATTCTATTCCCCAGAAAGAAGACAACATTTCACTTTTACATTTTAAAGCTATTTTTCAGTGTCTGTTACAAAATGAGCAAATAAGGCATAGGGAAATTGGGAATGTTTGTTTGTTTGACAAAATAATCACTACAGGTTTCGTCATTGATTTTATCTTTTGCCCTCAATTTTAAATTTTATAATTAAAAGTCTGCAAGCAATTTAGTTTTGTCCTTGAGGAGAGTGGGCAGAAAAAGAATCAATAAAAGAGCTGAAGTTCAATAGAGAAAAAAAAATTGTGATTCTTGAACTTCAGTATAGATCTGCATTGTGTATTCTACACACCAAACCAGTATTGATATTAATGGAATTTCACTGTGTGTAATGAGGCAGGAATATTCTCTGAATGAGGGAAAAATATTCATTGGAGATTTCCAGTACAGTTGAAGGATCCACAGTAAGTGGCATTGACTTAGCCCTAAATCTAGAGCTCTGGAAGAAAAAAATACCTAAACTCTCAGGTGCAGTTAACATTAAATTGAAGTTGTTGCTATGTAACAAGTGCAACACTGTTCAGGTAGCATGAGAAAGAAGTATTGCAAATTTAGTGAACATCAGATTTTCAGACACTTAGTGTGATCTCCATTCATATGTGCCCAGGTCACATATGCATGTGCTCTTCTGTCAGCTACTGTTTGTGTTAACAAATAACAACTTTTAAACCCAGAACTCCTGCACTCCGTTTGTGTCTGCTTTTTTTTTTTTTTTTTAATAATTGATGTAAAGGCCATTTCAATCACTTCTGCTCTCAACTATAGCAGGAAAAAGGGGTCATGCAAGAGATTTTGCTTCAAATAATGAGACACTGAGTTCAGGTACATTTTGAACATCTGGCCTATAGAGGTGTTATATTCCATAAACAGAATAAAAATTTTTTGACATAACAGCTAAGGCTAATCAAGATGACTAAAATAAATGTTCTTTTAGTAATGAAAGTATCTTTAATTTCTAAATCTTTTCTTTGCTTTCACTGTACCTCAAATATCCAAAATGAAATATGAAGCTGAAAAAACATGGCAAGTAGCTGAAATATTTATCACCATTTTTTTGCCAGGATAATTACCTTTAAAGTATCATGCTATTCCCTCAGCAAATTACTTTGAAGGCGTCTTGGAGGATGAGTATCCAAACTGCTCTTGATTTTTCAGTTATGTTCCATTTACTACTATTCTAATTGAGTAATGTTGCTACTTGAATTTTCATTATTCAAAATTGCAGTGGAACTTGGCTTCCTTTTGTAAAGTACTGTTTCTGCCCTTGAATTGACATTGTGGGGTACATGTGGCTGGGAACATGCTCTGCAGCAGAACAGTCAGTAGAAACTTTGATAAGAGACTAAAATCAGCCTAATCTGTGCCTTCTCTGAAGACAAATTGTCCCATTCTTCATTGCCACATGGTTGGATGTTAGAGAAATACTTGTCTCATCTTCCTTTCTAGAGGAATCCTTCCTCTGCCATTCTTCAGGAGTCAAGGAAATGCAAAAGGTTTTGTTGGCATAATTTGTGTAAAGCAGACAGAGTTAATATTGCCAGATATTGCTGATGGTATTCCTTAGACAGGGCCCCGGAGTGAAAGAAGTAGCACTGGCAGAGGGGATTTTGGTAGCAGAACTACCTACTACTGTGTTGGGACTTTCTGCTGATACAAAAGTAGGACATTGTCCTACCCCTAAGTGAACACTGTTTCTAATGTATAAAAATACTTAAAACATAATGTCTTTTTGGTAAACCTCAAAGCATTCCCAAGTTTTCTTTTTGGAACTGACTTTCAATTCTTGCTGAGGGCCAGTGACAGCCCTTCCTTGTCAGTTGTGCAGTCACTTTGTAAACAGACTTAATTGTCACTATTTCTACTTAATTCACAGTCCATCTCCAAATCACTGTAGCAGCAGTTTTCATCCTAGCTTTTTAAGAGAGTGATACTGACAATGAAAAAGAAAGCCAGGAACAACACTGTGGTTCCTGGTTTGCACAGGCAGTATATGAGACAGAATATGGAGACTGGCTTCTAATCACTACAAGCAAACTTTGCAAGTTTCATACATAATTTAACTTTCCAGAAAGTGACAGTCAGCTCTTAAAATTCCCACCCCACAGAAAATTCACTTATCCAAAAGGAAGTCTTTTAGTTGGGTAAAATGCCTTAAAAGGTTTGGGGTTTTACAGCTCCTATTAAAGGATTGCCATGTTCCACATGACCATGACGTGTTCTGAAGAGTAATAGAGAAAGAATTAGCTTATAAGTAAGCTACCTGTCCTTTTGTCTTTAGAAAGAGCTCATCAGCTTTCAGCAAACATTGCTGAATGAACTTGCAAGATCTTGTTTAAATAGCAAGGTCTAAATGAATAAATATAAATAAATGAATAAACGAAATTGCAAGGTCTAAATTTGCTGCGTTTTTTGCTAAAGAAGAATCAAGGCTTTGATGAACTGGGGATGCAGAGTGTCCCTGGTTAACAATACAGCTTTCAATCCGTAGGAGCTTTATCCGGTAGATTATTTGTTCATGGGGATGGTCACTAATATCTGAGTAGGGGGAAAACTTTGCAAGTTGGTTTCACCTATGGATAAAGGGAAGAGTGAGAAAGATGACACTGAAAGAAGAAATGGAAATAAAAAAGGATAGTTTCAATCTCCTTATCTGCAGGTGAGCCCTTCTTTTGCTTTTGATTTCTGGAAGGAGAATCAGTCATGGAGTAACACATTTGTGCAAATTTTTCCTTGGAAAATTGCAGCAGTTTCTTATGAGTACAAAATAAGACTATTCTGAAAATCAAGCTCCATATAAAGATTATGATTTTAAATGTAGCAAAACCTATTAGTTATTTGTAGTGAGCACAATTTTCAGAGTTTAAATACTCATTACGTATGTTTGTGGAATGTTCAACTCAGTGCTTTTCTCTTACTTTATACCCGTATGGAGCTGGATATTAATAATTCTTGGAAATATTCAGAGGCACCACATATTCAAAAAACCAAAGTCCACTATCCATAAAGTTATGGAGAAATGCTTATATTTTTAAAGGGCATTTTTAAGAACCACTGCCCCTCACATACAGATATTGGGGTTCTGGTCAGCAAGCATTTAACAGATTCTATATTTTTCAGGAGCACTTTCAAACCACATTGCAGTCCTTGTATATGACCTTACACATACACTTTTTCCCCCCCTGAAATTGTGCCTTACACAAATACTTGAGCTTGATAAAAGTTCTAATTTCTCAGGTTCCACATATAATTGCTGTCTTGTGCTTGCAAAATTGAACAGCCAAATACTTGAGAACTAGGTCTGGATGATGAATTGAAAGTGTTTCAGCCTTTAACCCCACATGTCTTTCAGTCCTGCCTACTTGCATAAAACTGACAAAACCACATTTTTATGGTTTGTCTTCTGTGCAGCAGAGCTAAACCAGTTTACTAGAGGAAAAGGAAACCAGATCATATTCTGCTTCAATCAGTATCAAAGTAAAGAGGGAATTTTGAATTACAGAAGTATTGTGTGCTACTGAAGGAAGTCTAAGAAGGAGAAATACCCAGCTTCCTTTTGCAAACCTGAGCTGAGCACAGAAGGCTGGCAACTTTGGGAAAAAATATTCTCCTGCCCTCTAATATGGTCCTCTATGAATTGCTTAGGAGGTCATTCAGTTTGGGGATTGCCATTCTGCTCTCAGCTTCCCAGCTTCAGTGAGAGATTAATCACACAAATAATCCAGCCATCTCTGGATTATCTAATTTTTAAATCTAAACTTCACATCAATTCATTGATATGAGACCATTTCTAGACGCCTCTTTTACCTGCCACCTTGGCCCTTTATTGAGCTAGCTAGATTGACATTTGAACTGTGTAAGTAAAGACATAGTAGCAAGGATGCTCTGATATATATTAGATAGAGACATAATTTCCAGCAGAAGTGTATACAATTTACAATAACCCACGAATCAGGCTGTCATTGCTTATATGTTCCTTTTTACACTTTTGAGACCCTGTCTTTTCTGCTTTTTGTGCTGTCAGCAGTTCCACTCCTCTTTGATAAAAATAGCTAACTAAATTTGGGGGAAAATCTCAATGGGAAGAAATGCTGTAGATACTGAACTGAAGCCATCTTCAAAGGAGGTTGAGACAGGTCTTTGAAATTAATGTTTCAAGCAATGTTTTGTAACTATATGTTTTTCTATGAAAATAAAGAAGGCTAAATGTATATAAATTACTTTTTGTGCCAGAGGTAAACAGGCCCCTTAGGAAGATAATAAAGGCCTCTTGAACCTCAAAGGCTTCTTGCTTGCTTTCATACGCAGCTTCTTCTATAATACCTGTTTCATTCAAATTAAAACCCATGCTTCTGATGCCCATATAGAAATCTTTTCAAGCACATTGAAGGCACAGCTCTTTGGACCACAAGTGGGGTAAAGCATTCTGAAGAAATATTTTTTCCAAAGTGAATTTGTCATTTCTTTAAACCCATCCCACAAACACAAACCATAACAAGAAATTTGATAAGCATGCTTATCTTCAGAAGAGTGTAAGGTGTGAATAAAATGTGTCTTGCTTTATTACTCAGAATTAATGGTCTTATTACTCAGAATTAATGGTGGTGCAACTGATAGAGAATATTTGTGCTCAAGTACATTCGCTTATTTAACAGGAATGATATGAGTACAATATTAAGCCTGTGTACAGTGGAAGATCTTTTTGAATAATGCTGAAATTTTGGAAATTAATCATAGCCAGACTGAACAAATGAGTCCAACAATAAGTTGTACATCATTATAATAGAGTAGCATAAATGGAGACGAACAGTTTAACTAATTGAGTGCCAGCTGATGGTTTTGCTACAGGAGTTAGGAACAGACCATATATTTCATTAAATTTTTTTTCCATAGTAATATTAATTTTAAAATATATATCACACAATATGATAACAATTGAAAGGTATCTTTTACTGTTTGAAGACCCCATATGAAAATGAAGGTTGAGATAGTTTCCTTTGGAGACAGTCATGATCTCATAAATAAAAGACTTGAATGATATGCCTGAAAAATTTTCAGGTCTGCAGGATTATGTCAGGAGGAAGAAAACAAGGCACCAAACCATGGACAAACGTGATGGTAACATAGCACTGGAAGTATTCTGGGATCATGCCTTTTGTCCAGGTTGAGAATTTCTCTGGTACCAAATTTTTTGGTAAAGGACACTGTGTATTACAAACATTTTAATATTCAGATGTTTTGAAATGAAAAGTAAGGAAAAACAATAGTACAACTGAAAGCTGCTTGAAACGGCAGAGATTTACATTTAGGGTGAATTAGAAAGTATGTAATTTGTAACATGATTCTCAGAAGCAGAATGTCAGCAAAAGTGAGGAATTATCTGGAAGTGGTAGGAAGGCTGAAGAACTGAAGAGATCATCCCACATTCCAGAAGTGTGCATAATTCCACCATGGTGCAATTTGACAGTTCAAATGTGCAGTGGTGAAATACTTTGGGTAAAGATAAAAGGAAGAGAAACCAAAAGGAGAAATAATAACAGCCATCTGTTACACTTCAGAAGATCTGGAAAAAAATGGGGGAAAAGAATTCGGTTTTTTATGTCATGGGATGCTGCACTCCTGAGTAATGTTTACAACTCATATATTTTCTGGTTAGCAAACACAACAATCCTGCATCACTGAAAAGGTCTGTAAACTAGGCAGCAAAGGGATTTTGGAAGCAGTGCTTTATTCTGCTTGTAAAGTAAAGGCCTGCTGTGAGGGACTGGTGAAGAATCTTTCTCTCTAGCAAAACACCACATGTTTTTGATATAGTCACTTTTCTGAATTCCATCCATTTTTAGGTGGAACTTTTGATGAAGGTCTGATGACATGGCAGTCAGCTTAGGAGAGAAGTGTGGCATGAAGAGATAAACATTTTCAAGCATTTGTTCTTGCCAAGGCAGGGCTTAAGTGAATGGCTCTTTGAAAGGTCCAAATCACCTGAGCCTGAGAGACTTCACAAATTGATAAAGTTCAATGTAAGTTTGGGCTTTGTTGTATCACTGTGGACATTTGTCTGCCCTGAAATGAGGCACACAAGTCAGGGCACTGCACAGCTGGGGAGGTGAACTGTAAATAGAATGAAAGAGTGCAGATTTTCCAAATATACACTTGAAAGTGCTATTTTGCTTCAGTTCTAAAAAAATGCTGAAACTGAGGTTTGAATTCTGTTTTTGCAAAATAGAGATTACTATTTGTTGCTTTTTATTATTTTCAGAGTTCCAAAAAGTCTGAATGCAAGAGATAAAGTTTTCTCTGTCTGCTGTGTGCCATCTCGAGTTGACTTATGTGATGACAAATTGGCAGTGAAAAGAGTTCACTGACAGAAAGAAAATCACACTGTTATTTCTAAGGGAAGGTTAGAGCACAAAAATACTCTTTTTTTTTTTTCGTATGTTTTTACAAACTCCCAAGCTGATCTGGTCAAGTTTTTCATCTGCACCAGGGTCTCTAGTTCCTGTCTATAGAAATTTAGCCCCACAAGTTATATGCTTCATTCCTGACCTATATTAAAATCTCTCTACGGAGTATGGCCAAAAACACAGAAAACTGCATTTTGGTAAGGGCAGCAGCAGAGCATTCTAGATGTTCTTAGAGTTTGTTCTTATGAATTTCTAAGTCTTGCTGAATAAAAATAAATAATTGACTTATTTACAAAATCTTCAGCCCCATTCAGTGCTAACCATACTGGAGCCCTCATTCAAGAATCTGCAGTGTTGTGAACAATACTTCACAGGAAGAAACACTTTCATAAAGAAACATGCTTGACTGGTGTGATTAATTCTTATCATCATAAAATTCATAACCAAGATAAAGGTAGCCTGGAACAGTAACAAAAATGTTGTTAAACAGGAAAAATATGAAAGGATATTTTTTTCCTTTTTTAATTAAAGAAACCTGTAAACAGTGCAACTGTTTCTAGGTTTTCTGAAATACAAAATTATGTGAGTAAAAGCCAAAGGATTTTCCAAACTAAATCAATACAGTTTTGCAACTATCATTTTCTCAGTTAATTCATATGACTCTCAAAATTAAAGCATTCTCTTCTAAAAGGTAATATGTTAAAGGAGGAATGAATTCTTAAAGATATTTGAAGTGTGTTCAAGTTATTTATGTGGGAAGAAGGCTTTCAGTAGCAGAGAGGTACTAACAACAACTACAACAAATATTTTTCAGGAAAACAAGCGGACATGAGATTTGCAGGTCTAATATTGCACACAACACTCATAAACTTCATGATAAGAAGCACAGCAAAAGGGGTTTTATCTGTATTAGAATTTATTTAAAATTCTCCCATAAATTACACTAAGAAATATTGGCTTAGATCACAAATCTCTCTCAGGCACTGCCTTATACAGATTCCTCAAAAGCATTAACGTACATGACCTTTGTGTGAGTCTCAGGTGACTCCAATTATTCTGCTGTGAGCTCTGATTCTTTTACATAGTCTGACCTTAACTTTAAAAAATTGAATAGGAAGGAGGTCTGGGGGAAATGAAAGCTGTATCACATGGTCTGACCACACTTTGTACCCTATGATACAGGCTGTCAAAATCTTGGAGAGGTAGAGGGAGAGGATTTATCTCCCAAATCTGTAGATATCAAGAGGAATGGAGTTCCACCACACTGGGGTCAACTCTGCAAAAGCACTGTATTTTGACACAGTCAACTGAAAAAGTGGTGGGAGAGCAGAGATAAATGAGAAACAGAAAGTAGGTTACGAAAGGAAGGAGAAATGTGAACCAGGTTGTGCAAGAACAGAGGGGTCAAGGCTTGAAGAACCTTGAAAGTTATCGGTAAAATCCTGAACTCAAATCTCAGTTTCAGAGGGAACCAATATTGTGGTGTGAACAAGGGGTCGGCGTGGTAACAGCAGGGGTAGCAGCAGTGGGATGAAAGTGAGATAGGATGCTTTGATAAAACATGTGTTGCTGATGCAAATCCTCAAATCAATGCCACTTCTATGCAGAAATTTGAGGTCAGGTCCAGGTCCCACCTAACTTTCTGGCAAAACTTCCACCCAGTTCACCAAGGTCATATTTTTGCTCCTGAATTTAAATAAAGTTAGATATCAGTGTGCTGTGAGCACACAACAGTACACACTTCAGTGTGCATCACTTCAAGGTTTACCTTCAGGATTGTTTTGTAAGGGTTTGTGTGTTTTCTACCTGTCAAAATGCCCCAAGTACAAAACTGTCCTCTGCTCTATATGACTTGTTAATCTGTGGTCAAAAATAGCAGAGGGTGATGGACAGTTCTGAACTTAGGTTTTAGCTGGAATTGGGAAGACAATCAATTTGCCTGCTCTGTGTGTGAATTTCCACTATTTCAAAGACTCTTCTTTTTGAAAAACAGATTGAAAAATCAAAATGCATTTATAAACAGGAATAACATAATTTAATGGGTAATCACAGTGTACTAGCTGAAATATTGCAATAGGTTCACCATTCTTGCTCTCAATTCTGACCTTATACGTTTTAGATTTTTTTGGTTTTAATACTTCATTTAAAGTATTAAAAATTCTTTGAAATTAAAAAAATTAATTAGATTTTGAAATTAAAAATATGTGTATAAAATATATTGACAGTTTCAAAACCTTCTAGGGTTTTCTTTTAAAAGAAAAATTAATGAAACTTACTATTCTATAGGTAGATGACTACACCAGAATTTTCCCTTGAAAGGTCTTATGCTAAAACCATTTTCACTTGATCTTGACTTTCAGCCAAAACTCAGACCTTAAAAAAAAAGGCTGAATTTGCAATTGCCTTAGACCCACAATCACAAACATTTTCCTCCACTGTGAAGCTATTATCCTTTCACAGAAGAGCTGCCCATTTATGTGTGAGTGGGAGGTAAGTTGCACAGGCACAGGTGCCACACGCTGACAGCTACCTTTTTCTTACACCAGTGTTTGGTAGCCCGGCTTTTGATGGAAGGTATGATGAGTCATTTCTATGCCTAAGCTACACAGGAGCTACGGTTGTCAGACATATCACCAGTTCGTGTCACTGTCTGGCCTTTTTATGGCAAGAAGTCTCTTACCACCTCAGAATCACTCCCCAAAACGTTCAGATTGGGCAATGCATCATTCTAGCTCACATAGTCAGGTTTCTTTCCTGTGGCAACCTTGATAAGAAGGGAAATGCCCTTGGCTCTGGGTGGTGGGAAGCACACTTGCCTAAGCAAATATGTGTAGACATTGCTTATTTGAATCTACTTTTTGTTGTTTCTTTTTGCTTTATTTATCAACTCTTGCTCCAAATAAAGGATTCTGATTTCACTAATGTTTATCTTAAATACAACAACTTCAAAGTTAGGTTCAGCAGTATCTGATCTATAAATTTACCCCATTTTATATCTTAAACTGAGCTTACTAGAGACAGGGAATGTTTATACTGAATTGTCATACTATGCATATAAAACAAAAGGGGCCAGATTGTGGTTCAGAGCTCACAAATGCTTTGGGGAAGGTAAAGAAGATAAAACACCAGTTTTGCTTGACTAGCAAAAAGCCACTCTCAGCACTCCCTCCAAAGAAGGAGGAAAGGAAAGGGTATTGAGGAGAGTGCACTGCGCTCCATAAATCCTTCTGGGATATTTCGCTGCAGATTGGCCTGTCCTCCTGCTTTATGTGGTGTCTGTGTGCAAATAGCTCTGATGTGATATAAAAATACTGTGAAATCAGGATGGCCATCATCCAACTCATCATAAGCCATTAAGAAATAAACAGAATAACTTATATAAGATATATTCCTCCCCTCGCCCCCCCCTTTTTGCGTTAACTTGTGATAGTAATGCAGATTATGATGGCACCATAACACCAAGCTGACTTGGTTAATGGGGTGACCATCCTTGCACTTCTTGCTAAAGAATTTAAAATGCTTTTTAAAGTATTGTGATCCAACTATAAAAGCAGAAAAAAAGAAATGAACTGTTTGAAGCTGTATTCACTGTGGGAGGCTGGGTGGATTCTTGCTCCAAAATATTTTTAAATGGGATATCTCATCTGTTGTAAACTTAGGTGTTGGCAAAAAAGAGGTCTTTGAAGAAAGTGGGTAACAATAGTTAGAAATAGTTTAAGTTGGAGTTTTTTAATGAGAAAGAGTAACAAATCAGCCAGAGCATGTGGTACTCACTTAAGAGTTATATAGGAAATTAACTATGAAAGGAGGGAACTATTAATTTTGGCATCCAGTCTTCTAAAACATCAGCCTTGTTTATGAAAAGAAAACGATGCAATTTGAAAGAAAAGGACCTGATGCAGGAGCTGAGGATATATAAATCTTAGCAAATCGGACAAGTGCATTTAGCAAATTTGTGGTAGCTATAATAAAGAATAGAAACAATGAACATATATAAATATGATTGTTGTCATAGAGAACAGGACCAGTGAAATTACTTACATATGATTTACTAAGTAGGACCCAAGCCTTGTGTTTACATAGGAAATTATTCTTAAAAATTGTAGATTTCTTTGAAGGAATCAGCCAACAATCAGTCAACATTGGACTGGAAAATCCTGTTCATATGTTCTACTGGGTTTTCCAGAAATATTTTGAGGAAGTTCTCATCAAGTGTTTTTAAGGAAATAAAGGACCCTTCCTTTTGTACCACAAAAAGGACATGCCTAGCATGTCTAAATAGAAAGTTCAGAGGCAGAAAATAAAACAAAATATTGATTTGTTGGCTTTCCTGGTTGATGCACCAGTGGAAACCCACAGACATCATTGCTGAACTCGGTGCTTTCAAATACATACAGGTCTGGTTAAGGGAGTCAACAAAATGAGGTGACACAGCTTTATTAAACAAAACTAGCAATTCAGGGTAGTTCTGAAAGTATCTTAAGGTTCTGGCTGAATGAAAAAATAGCAGACACCATTCCATTTGAGAAGATGTAAACTGATGCACCTGGGGTTGACTGGAATTGACTTCTGGAATTATTAAGAGAAGGATAGAAAGTACTTTGCAAGTCTGTGATTTAGACATATCTTGAAGACTGCATGTGCTCTTATCCCCTGCCTCTCAGAAAGGGTAGACCAGAGCTAGAAAAGGTTGGTAGGATACTCAAAGCTATGAAATAGTTTCCAGATGAAGATTGACTACATAAACTTGGTATATTGAGTAGAAAAAGGTTGCATGAGGAAGAAAGGAACAGAAATCTGTGAATGCTGAATAGGGCGGTAGCACAAATAAGGGCACGGAATAGTACGTTTGACAAAAAAAGCAGGGTTTTTTTTCACAGAAAACAAAGTTATATTGTTGATGGCATTAGCACAAGCATCTGAGGATGGCAGAAGTTTACATGGCTTCAAAAAGAATTAGATAAATCCACAGAAGAGGTACCCATCGAGGGATGTAGAACACAGAGGTACTGTTTTTGGCTCAGAAAGTATTGCAGCTTATAGAGTGCTCAGAGCCAGGGGATATTACTGCATGCTTGTCCCCATTTACATGCTTCCCCAGCCCCTCTTGGCCACTGCTAGAGGCAGGATGTGGACCCCAGCATTCCTCAGTGGGACATCATTGCTGTATGCCTTTGCCTGCTTTCCCTATGCCATAGCTTGGAAACTCTTTGCTTCTTCTGAGGTGTCTGGAGCAGTTGTAAGTGTTGGGGGCAGAGGGAGGATGTACATTCCCAGCAGCATGCTTTCCCTTGTTTTTCCCACTCTAATAGCGGCCTTAAGGGCTGACTTCTTATCAGGCCACCTCTGGTAGGTACAGCTCCAGCTCTGAATCCTGTTATTTGAGGTGGGAAATTTCCACTTTTTTCTGTACTACAAGAAGCTCTGCATGAACTTGTCCTGTGCCCGGGACCTTTCAGAGCCAGTAGACCTGACTGGTAGAGTTGTTCTCACTTACTGTGAGATTTTAGCACTCAGCATGAAACCCCTCAGAGAGACATTCAGGAGTTTCCAGTCAAACATATAAGTCACTCCAGGATCTACTGGAACTTGGCCTGGTTTTACTCAACCAAGCAAAGTCAGGCCAAGACAAGCAAATAAACACTCATTTTCAAAATATATCCTGATTATTCAGGTACAGACTTGAACTCCAGACAAATAGGAAGTAGCTCCTGTTTTTTACTGAATTGTGTGAATTTTGGGGTGATAGTAGGAACTAGCATTTTTTAGGGGACTGAAATTGCTCGCAAGTGGGAATCATCCACAGTTAAATTAAGATGAATAAAAAGTGAAACAGATATATTAAAAAAGAATAATTTAATTCCTGAATTTTCTGAAGAAAAATGATTAATTTTAGGAATGCTGGAAGGTTTACTTTTGTTAAATAAACTTATCTTTAGTATTTAATGATGACTCACTGAAAAACAAAGGTTCTAAAATGAAAGCAAAAGTCATTCCAGATTAGCTTGATTCTAAAAAGAAATCCCTACTTTTCAAAAAATGTAAAAAGTCTTTTTTGATTCAAACTCAACTGATTATATTTTGTTTTCCTTTTTCTTTAGTGACTGGACTAAAAAAACCCAACTTGTTTGTCTAGCTTTTATTTGGGTTATATCATGAAAATTTTACAAAGTGATTCACACTGAATTCAACGCATTCATAATAAATTAGAGCTGCATTTTCCAGCAAGAACAAATACTGTTTTTTATCTTTGTTAGCAAATAGTGGTTACTGCCCTATGAATATCAATGAGGAAGGATGGAAAAGAGAAGTTCAAAAATTTAAATTTGCACAGTTATTGAAGCTTCTTGTTTTAAGTGCTTAATGCCAATTAATGCAGATGACACATTTTTCCTTTCTTCTTCATGATTGTTTTGACTTCTTCAGCTTAAGGAAAACATTCAGAAAAAATCAGTTTCCCTTTTCTCCCCCCTCTCTTCTCTTTTCTTCTTTTTTAACTGGCTATGGCTTCCCTAATTCTTCTTTTTCTTTGAATCCTTCAGTGCTGATAAATTCTTTTAAACTAAGGTTTGTTTAATGACTTCATGGAAAATTTGCTTTGTTGATTCCTTTTAAAAAAGGGAGTTTATTTTAACAGAAGAATAACTGACTTTTTTGTGTAATCATTCACTTCAGTGGTTGCTTGCCAAAAGGCCTGCCCAAATGAAATGCTGTCTCTAATCTCACTTGGCCATGCAGAGGAGTGAGCTCCCCACATGCTTTTTGCAAGTTGATTAGAGGAAGAGCTGTGAGTGAAGGAAGCTTCCCTGTGAGGCTGTGAAGCCCCATGAGCCAGGGTTACTGTTACTTTTTTCCTCTAGCAAGATACCGGCGAGGACATGAAGTGGCATAAGCCCAGAGAACATTAGTCCCCACAGACAGTATTAGCAAGAACTTCCTCTCCCCCATGCATGGTATTTCTGGCTGAGCCAAGAAAGTCCCCTTTTCCACCTTTTCTTGGAGCAGCAGATGTCTGGCACTGCTATTGGGTATTGTGCTGGTTTATTGCCAGCATGTCACTAATGAGTGATGGTTTCCTCTCACAGAAACACCTTGGCGAGTACATAACATAGACTAAAACCCATCCTTTCACCCCAAGACCAAATATTGCACTCATTGCAGCTGTTCTCTTCCCACTCGAAAGAGGGTAGCTTCACTCCTGCCATCCTGTCTTCAGTTCCTTATCCCTTGAACAATGCCCAGCCCAGGAGAGTGTTCTGCACTCTCCCCGTGGGCAGACCAGTGCTTCATCCTGTGGCCTGTTTCTTTACATTTGTGTCTGTGGTCATTGTGATTAGAGCTACACAGAGGGCTGGTCCTGTGGCCTCTGCTATGCCTTGCATAGGGATGTAGCAGAATGTGTCATGGTAGGATATGAAATAGATTGACTCTATAAAGTTGTCAGAAGAGAAAGAAGGTTTCATTTACAATTCCAACAGTTTCTTTTATAACATGCTGTGATAAAAAGGTCTATTATTGGTCCGTCGGACTGATACTTCTCTCCCTTGGTTAAGTAATAGGAAACAACACCTGGGGACAGTTGTTATGGGAAAGGAAACACTGTTTACTTAACCTGTTTTGAGAAACGGAGATGTTTTGAAAAGAGAAACTGTTGACATCTCTCCCTTGGGAAAGGAGCTATCAATAGTTAGTAAACTAAAATTCAGGTTCAGAAATATCAAGCCCACAAGAATGCATCTTCCTTTTGTAAAGTTGGAGATATTTTCACAGATGAACAATTCCTGACACCAACGCTACTACTAATGGCTACTTTATTGTGTCAGCCAAGAGCTACATCCCAGAGGAAACCCGACACCATCTATATCTGTCCTAAAAATATATATATAATTTAAAGGCCCTGATCCTATGCTGCCTGATATGATGTGCGTAGTATGTATTTGCATTAGGTCTTACATTCAGAGTTTATCAGCCTTTGTCAGGGTGCTGAGAGTCTCTTTAAAGGCAAGATAGCTTCTAGAGAGAGATTTGCAGGGCATGGACTCATGCAAACTCCCGAACCACCATTATAATTTACCCCAGAAAGTTCCCTTTTAGTTTTAGATTCCTTCATAACTGTTCCAAAATATTTATTGTAATATTTAATCCTCATCTACTTTAATACTTCATACTTTCTATAGTCCTTGCATTTTTATTTGCTTTAATGTTTGTCATTGAGATTTCACTTTCATCCCCTATCAAAGTTCAATTTTCACTTCCCCCTTCCTCCTCTTTTCAATGGTGAAGGTTATCTTCAACCAAACATACACACATTTTAGATGATTTTCTGATACATTTTTTAAAAAAAATATAACCTATTGTTGGTGTGGAAAAATATTGCAGGTTTTATTCCCTTGAGTGGTTTTAACCCAAATTTATCTATTGTATACCTATATCTGGTTGGTATCACTGACATGACTGAACGAGGAAGAGCCATTCACATGAAATGTCTGTGCAATCAAGTCTTTAATAACCATCACTGAGAGACATTAAAGTCTGCAATAAGAAAGACATTTTCCTTTCACAACACATTCCCAAATCCAAAGTGGCACATAGTAATTTTCTGTTGTTGGACTGTGTTAGTTTCTAGTGTAGTCTCATAAAACGTTGTAGTATTACACCAAGAAGGAATTTAGAGCCCCAACTTGAAATGTCAGTTTTGCTATAAATTACAGTTGTCTGGCACAAGCATCAGTGGAAACATTAATTTCTTAAAACTAAATATACATTGTTGTGTACAAGGAGGTCACACAGCTCTACTTACTTTTTTTGTGATTGTTTACCTTAAACATCCAAGCAGGAATAGCAGACCATATCATATACATGGAAATACTTTAATGGAGCCAGCAATAACTGATTTAGCACAGATTATCTGAGAGATATATTCACATTTTGCATTTTAAACACTGCCATGTTGTCTGAAAGTTCTGGGATATGTCTGTGAACAGCTGCAGAGGACCCCTGTCAGAGGCACAGGAAAATAATGGCAATTTGGAATAACAAACTCTAATTTTCACTTTGTGAAGGATGATTTCCGTGCATTATGGGTTATAATGTTATTATGTATAGTATAGTTAAGTTTAGAGGCTTCAATGCATTTGACACCTCATTAAATAAGGCATACTAGAAACACATAACGAGAGACAATATTTTCTGAAAATGTAACTTACAATCTCCAAGACAAGAGTGAAAGAGATGCACAGAAAAATGAAGCCTGGAGAGAACATGATGCAGATAATTTTTTGAGTCAAAAATGTAAACTGAGTTTTCAAATTCTTAACTGATCCTTTTCTTTATTTGAATCCCATTGCCATATTCATGAGACTAAATCTAAGCATTGGGTACCAAAAGCCTAAGTTTTCTGTAATCATAGCGATCAATAACATGGAATGGCCATAACTGCAAATAAATTAGTTCAACTTTGGAACTTTCTATATAAAAATTGGTGGATTCTGCCACTTCTAATCCCACTATACGCATTTCTTGTGCATTATGCACAGTATTGCTGCCAGCTACATGGAGAGCACAGGGAAACTTATGTACAAAAAGCTGAAGGAATTTTCACAACTGTTCCACAATGGGGTTGGCATTGTCAGTTTTGTCTGTGTTTAGTGGCACACTAAGGGATTCAGCCACAACATAAATAATTGAAAACCTTCCCAGTACATCTGAAAAAAAAGTTGACATGCTCTCCTCTTGCTAAAATATCATTCCTCTGCAAAGAGTAATGGAGTAAAGGAAGTGTCACATTACTTTAACAGAAGCATTTAGCATTTTTACTGACAGTATCTAAAGCATGTGGTTATGAAGTGTGAAATCCTCATTAAAATTCCTCAAGGAAAATCAGTTGAATATCCAGTAATTGCCACAGTGCCCTCATTGCTGTAGATTTACAATAATTCTCTCCATTGATCAAGTTTATTCTCATATCATATAGAAAGCTCAAATTTTTGTTCAGGAATTTATTACCTGCCAGGGACAATTCTGATCATTCTAACTCTAAAGCTGTATAAATATGTTGCAATAGCTGCGGTCATGCCAGTGTATTTATGGAGCTTCCCTGTGCTACTTCCCTGGAGGAGGAGGCTGTTGCCTCTCCCTGCGCACTTTTCCCACTGTCCCCTTCACATGGTGCACGCAGAGAATGTGGATGAGGCAAGTGAGGTTCTGAAAAAGGCAAATGAACAAGAAGTGAGAAACCTGTCACCACCAATTTTACTCACTGCGCTCAAGTCCTCTTTGAGTCTCTGCCTTTGCTTGTCTTCTCTGCAGAGAGGATTTCTGCAGACCACAGTGCACTGTTGGATCATGCAGCCTGGAAGTGAAGGGATGGGTTACTGAGCTAATACACGATGGGTGTGCCCTCCTTACAAATGATCCTGGAATGGCTGAAGATTTGAGGGAAAACTTCAGTACCTTGAAGTCCTACAGTTTCTTCAAAAGTGAAAAGGATTGGCCAAACCCTGTTCCTGGATGAAGAGTATTGGAAAAATTTGATACGTGTGTGTGTCCAGTATTAATTCTTCCAGCTATTAAATTTAATAAGCAGTCTTTACCTGGATCCTGTCACTATTTTAAACTGCTTGGCAGTTCAAAAGGGCAAGAGAAGAGGAGAGAGATACTGAATGTGTCTTAAAAGAGCGGCTGGCTTCCCCAGTGGCAAATGATTCTTATTTTGGTTAAACTGGAAAATATTATAATCCTTCATAACTCCAAGCTGTTATGAAAATGTTTCTGCATGTTGCAGAGTTAAGAGTTTTTAGCTATATGACTCTAATAACACATGAAGGTCTCAAGAGAAAAATCACAAAAACCTAATTTTAAAACACTTTTGCTGCCAAAATGGTTAAATCTTTGAACAAAGAAACATTATTAAAAAATCTGATATTCCATGAAAAGTGAGTGTTTTAAAATTGGAGGCCAAACCCCATTGCTAGAATATGACATAGAGAGATTCTTGTCTAAAGATGCAAACCTCTACTGAACTTTGACTGTTGAGTAGCACGTCTGCCTTTAGTCTGTGCTGGACTACTCCAGAAAATTCAATAGTCTGTCAGTCCAAACAATAGACCGTATGACTGTTGTGAATTCATACACAAACTGATCTTGTTATGCTCATGTGTAAATAGGTAATTGTTCAACAAAAAGCTGATATATTTTTCTACACATTTTAACCAGAAGGTGGCATTGTGTCATGTCTTTTGCAAGTAAACCATCTTTGTTTTGTTTTTATTTTTCCTTTATAAGACTTGGACTTCAGAAACAACACTAACTCATGTTTTTCTCTTTTTTTGTTTTGGGCAGATTTATTTATTTTTACAGATGTGATGAACTGTCACTCATGCATGTTTCATTCTCACTGCAAACGTGTTCTTTGCTTACAGTCTGATACTCATGTTATTGTTTTATTAGTCAGATACATTTCTGGTCAAAAGAAGTTGAGGAACTTTATCTGGAATACTGCCTGTATATACTCTGTTGTGAAATGTTATTTCAGTTCACAGCAATGTTTGAAATAATTTATAGTGATGCCAATAGAAACTACATTGTGTAAATTCACCGACTTGGACAATTGCATACCGCTGAAGTACCAAACTCTTCTATTTGGTGACTCGATGACTCTGTTCTCCTACAACAGATACCATATCTAAAAGATACAGTGCCTGGTAGAAGTCAGAAACAAAAACAGGCATTGAAATGGTCTGAATGAGTAGGAGAGATTTACATTTAACAAACTGCTTAATCAGAGTCCTCAGAGGTTTGAGAGGTATCTGAAGTAATGAAGGAAGGTCAGATGTTTTTAATTATTTGTGTGTGTGTGTGTATAATTTTTGAAAGGCATGGGATTGGCAGATGCTGTCTGTCAGGTGTCATGCTCCATGTAGTCCATGGGCTCATGTAAATTGTGGGAAAAGATTTCTAAAGGGGATGACAGTCTCAAAAATTGGATCAGTCTGTTCAGCCACCCATCATGCACAATGGCTTGTCCTCTGACTCTGCTAATTTTGTTGTGTCCAGTGCAGTATGAGCAGTGGTCCACTAGAAGCAACACAGCAACCAAGCATAAGAGGTTGACAGTTGTGTATCATCCGAACTGATCCACCATTGTCCATGCTGAAGAGCTAGTTTATCCATTTTTTAATCAGGCTTTTCTCAATTTCATACTGGACTGGTAAATGGTGGGCCAACAAACACATTCTGCTGACAGTGTGTTGAGCTGCAGACCTACCCCATACAGGAAGAAAGTATCTGTCTAAAAGTACTGATTTTCAATAACAACTTGTCTGATACTTTCCTAGAATATTTTCATATCAAAATGGAAATAGAGTTGTATCTGAAAGTGAAATGTATTTAACTTTTTGATGGTTCCATCACCAGCATCTCTGCTTTTCACATTAGGAGAGGCGTATGATTCTGTGGTTTGATTCCATATGTATGTATGGGGTCAGTACATAATGACATTCATCCAAACCTTTCAAATCCAAGCAAAAGCAAGGAAGTGTAGGTGTCAAAATCGAAAATGCTATTGCCCTCAACTTGCAGACTCTGTGGACAATATGGCTGATTAAGATTTCTGACTTCCAGGAATAGTAGCTTGACTCACCACGAGGAACTCATAAATGCTTTTAGAAACAGCCAATTTAATAATCTCCTTAACCACTGATTAGCAAATCATGTTGACTCTCTGACATAGAAATATCCCAGTAGCAGCAAGTAACAAAGATCATATCACGCAATCAACAGGTTTGATTTTTCCTGTGCTGTAGAAGGTTGCAAACTACATTAATCCTCTACAATGTGCAGTGTGATCCAAGATATTACACTAAACTGGCATGATCTGTATTTATTATTTTGAGGAACAACTACAGGTATTGCCAAATCCTAGAATCTATGGATTGCATGCTTTCATTGTATCTCAGTACTGAACCAAGCCTTCTATCTGTATTCTGGAGAGTACTGCAAGCACACAGCTAAGACTTTTCCATTTCTTATTATATATGATGGAAAAGGTCATGAGACAGATGAGAAACTATATTCAATCAATACCAGACAGATTTTTTTTCTCCCCACTGATTTTGGAAAGTGTTTCCATGGTTAGTAACACTCTGGGATACATAGAGAAAAAATAGTAAACTGGTGCGCCTGTAAACATATTTATTTGGCATTTTGCTTCACTGAGCATAGAAGTCATCTGGCCAATCTTAATTATTTTCTAAGGAACCATCACAAAAAAACCCTGCAATACAAAGGAAGAAACAATCTGCAAATGCTCCCTTGAAATGTGGCCTTTCCTGCCTAGTTACAGAATGAAATCGATACACAGCTGCAGATTTGTTGACCTGTACATGAGATTGAAACTATAATACGAAAAAAGTTAAATTCCTTCCTGATTATAGGTTTTTCTCTATTTAGATACCAGTAATGGGAACAATATAGTGACTGTAAGGATCTGCAGACCTCTGTATAGTGTTTGAGAATGTCATGTTGAGAAAGGGCATATGTTCTCTACATCACTGCTTCTTAATCTTCTCAGGTTTTCACAAAGAAATCATATTAATCAAATCTGCTTTCAGCTATATAAAAGTGTATTTTGAATGGTTCACAGCTTAGGAAGGAATTGAATGTAGAATGAAACCCTGGATAGAAATAAGCCTTAAACTTAAAATAACTTGCTGTTGTCAGTATCTTACTTTATTATTCTGAATAGATGTGACAATTTTGCACCAGAAAGCTCTGAAACTGCTCCATACTGTGGCTGTGGAGTGGTTCATGAAGGCAATACAGGAGCAGGGAAATTGCCAGATGAAATCAGACTGGTGAGCCATCTGCTACTGGCTTGAAAAGAAAAAAAACAAACCCAACAAAACATCAGCAAGGGGCAGAATTCTGCCTGGCACTGAAAAGACACTCTGCTCTCTTACCTCATTTGAAAATCTGCTTGAGAGTTTGAGAAAGGTTCTGCTGCAATTCTATGAGGTGAAGTTTCTGTTGCAGTCTGGCTCCTTTTCCATTGTCCTAGAGAGGACAAAGTGAGGGGGCAGAGAGGGGAAGAGAAGAGGACATCCCTTTGGTTCCTTGCAGCAGGGGGATGGGTCGGGAGGGAAAGTGGTTGGCCCTCAGAAATGATCAGGGGATGCTGGTGTACTTCTCCATATGTGGAGGCTGTCTAGGATTCTTCATGCTTTCATAAAACAGGATAGCCTTCCAGTCTCCCTCTGACATTGTGCCACCTTCTCATTTTGGGTTGTTTTGGAGACAGCCTTACACCCGTGGAAATGCATTATTTTATTAAATATACCAGATGAACCCCACAATACTTGTGTGTGGTTTCCTTGCTGCTATTAGTGTTTAGTGTTTACTTGCCATAGCTTTTGTGTTTGGCACCTTTCTGACTACAGGGAGAGACTTGATCACTGTGCCCAAAAACCAATGTTCTGATGATTCAGTCTTGTTCTCATCGAAATGGGGATTCTTGCCACTGACTTCGGATACAAAGAGCAGGGAGGCCATGAGGGTGCACTCCTTTCCTCTCTGCTGAATTTGAATCTCAGACTTCTAGTTAGATGATCATCATATCACAAAATAAACGGAGATAGAAATGACAGAATGTTGGTTCTGGCAATAAGATCTGAGGAGCACTTCTCTGTCACTTAAAACAAAAGCAACAGGATTTCTTTTGAAGGCAAAATATATTTAATTCTAGAAAAAAATCCACAAATAAAAAGAGGCAGCAATCTAATGAGAATTATATTTTAAATTGGTGCCAGAAAAACAAGATATTCCTGACGTCTTTCTTAACATGTCTACTTCTGTCTGGACTCTGGAGAAAATCTACTAATAGCAAAGGCATGACATTAGATTACAACCACAAAATTGCAGTCTTAAGACTGTAAAGAAAATGGGTTAAGTCTGTACCATTTCTTATTTGTGTTATAATCCCTTCCACAAGAATAGCCTTTCCTGGAATTATTGAAAAGCAAATTCTCTCTTGCTCATAAACGTACTTTTATTATTCCTTTTACTATATTCATAAAGATAGCTGAAAATGTTTAGCTTACCACTTTTCAGAATATTGTCCAAATCTGAGGGTGGTTGCTATAAAGGGAATCTAGCATGGGCTAATGATTATTATGCTGTGGTATTTGAAATCAGAAATGTTTAATTATGTGCAACACATGTTAAAGTTAAACTTCTAAGGAGAAATAAGCTTTGCAGTCTAAGGGGCTTGCAGATGATCAGAGGATCAAGCTTTAAGACCTCTCTCTGCTCTGACTGCTTTTAGTATTGACCACTTTTGTATCCCCTTCCTTGTTCATGACAGGAAGACAACCTTCACGTCTGCAGATCTGCTAGGTGGAATAGAATGGCTATCAGTAAAACAGGGGAATATATCCATACTCAAAAAACTAACTCTACAACATGATCTCATAGAAGAACTGTGGGTGGAGAAGTGACTGAGAGCAGCCCCACAGAGAAAGACTTGAGGATGATGGTTGATGAAAAACTCAGCATGAGCCCGTAGTGTGCACTTAGAGCTCAGAAAGCCAAAGGAATCCTGGGCTGCATCCAAAGGAGTGTGGAGGGAGGGTTGAAGGAGGGGATTCTGCCCCTCTCTGCTGCTCTTGTGAGAGCCCACCTGGAACACTGTACACAGCTCTGGTGGCCCCAATGTAAGAAGGACATGGAGCTGTTTGGAGCATGTCTAGAAGAGGCCACAAAGTTGATAAGATAATTGGAGCACCTCCCCTACAAAGACAGGCTGAGAAAGTTTGGGATATTCGGCCTGGAGAAGAGAAGGTTAAGTGAAGACCTCGTGGCAGTTTTCCAGCATCTGAAGGGGCCCTTCATCAAAGTTAGACCCTTCATCAGGAACTGTAGTGAAAGGACAAGGGGAAATGGATTCAGGCTCAAGAGAGTAGGTTTAGATTGGATGATAGGAACAAATTCATGTGGTTAGGGTGGTGGGGCACTGGAACAAGTTCCCCAGAGACGTTGTGGATGTCCCAGCTCTTGCAGTGTTCAAGACCAGGTCGGACTAGTACTTGGAACAACCAGGTCTAGTGGGAGGTGTCTTTACCTATGCCTGGGGGCTGGAATTTGATGATTTTGGATGTCCCTTTCAACCCAAACCATTCCATCTTCTACAATTTATTTTTTTCCTTAAGTAAGTCCCAATTCTCAAGATGGTGAGAGAGGAGTTACTTACTGTAGTTAAGGCAAAATGTGTACAACACATATAATTTATAGCTGTGAGTTGAGTCTTATGATTGAGGAGCAGGAGAGGCTGTGGGCCTCAGAATTGTACAGCACTGTTTTCTTTGAAACAATCACTCAGACATAAATGACTCACTGCAAGGTGCTGGAAAGTCATGCTGGTTGGCATAGCACTCAGCGGTCTAACAGCCTCAAGCTCCAGGCAGGAAAAAAAAGAGAGATTTTTCACGGCGTTCATAAAAAAGTCAAGAGAGGAACAAGCTGCTAAGATTGTCCTTTTGATGCTATTGGAAATCAGCCTATCTAGAAATTGCACTAGACAATCTGAGGTGAGCAATGACGTTTCAAAGGTACTGATTGAAGAAGATGATGAAGCTTGCTCACATGGAGTCAAGCTTGCTGGCTTCAAAAGTCACTGTCTGAAAATATAGAAAAAAAAATTGATTTGAGAGAAAAGATGGAATTGGATTTGGATTGGAATTATTTACATTATTTTTATGTTATAATCACTGACATTGGGTGGCCAGCTGATGTGCAAAGATGAGCAGTGGAGGCAACTTAGCAGAAAACCATGATTCCACTCTACGCGACTCTTCACTTTGCCTTTTGTCCAGAGAAGTGGCTGAGAGTGGAAGCTGACTCTTTTCAGAGTTGTACTGAGTGCAACCCTGCTGGCAGCAGTGGAGGGAGGTTGAACTCATCCAGGTGCCATGTCTTTCCAAGCACTTTATGATGGTGGTGGTTAAGAGCAAAGGGTTTGGGACGTTCTCATTCCAGGTATATCTGGAATGTATAGATTCACCCGTGAAATTGACAGTTTCCCCAGGAAAAGTATAATCATGACAGATTGTTATCTCTCTGCATGCTTCCATTTGGACTCACTTCATATCTTTCTGTAGCAGAGATGACTTGTTAAAGAGATAAAACTCTGTGTTTATATCCTTCTTGATGCAGCACTTGACTCTTCGATGCTCAGCACGAGATGCTGTCACTTGGCCATTTTATCTGCCACATAGGGACAGCAGAGGGAATGGGCTAATGTGACTATGCTTCAGAAGATTTTGAACTCTCTTAGGTGGAGAAGTGAGCCAGACATAAATCCAGAGGAGGAGGACATAATATGGCTGGACCCTTCCTTGTGTGGGAGTCTCCATCTGAGCTGTGATTTTTGGGTGTCTCATCCTTATGGTAAGATGGACTAAAAAGTGGATACAAATGAAGCATAGAGGCTTCCCTCCCATCCCTGACATTTTCAGACAGAAGGTTAGAAAGTTTAAACCAATATATATTTGCAATTCCGAATGAAAAGATGAAATTGTTTTATAAATATCCAAACACAGTATATTTAACAAAGTAATCAGATACAGCTCTGTTCATGACTGCTAACTTTCTCAGTCTGAAGAAGGCTTTCCTCCCAGGCAGCTCTGCAGAAAGTAATAGGCAGAGGTCACTTTGTACCTGCTGCCTTTCTTCTGTTTTTTCTCTAAGGAGCTGGTATTAATCATTGTCAGATGTGGGATACTGGGCTGACAGAGTCTTTGCTCTGACTCAGTGGTTGTTCTGAAGTTATATTTTTATGCATCTTGGTTTCCATACCAACTGCTTGATGTTGCATACTCTTGGGAAATGCTTGCTGCAGACAAAGTTTTCTAGCATCTGAGACCCAAGACTCTCTTACATAAACTTTGTAGATCCCCCATTTTATAAATCTCTGCTTATCTCCTCACATAAGTCTACTTTCCCAGCTTCCTTTCAATTCCTGCCATTGCATCCTCTAAAATGCCAGGTGTCCTCCATTTTCAGATACATTCTTGAATGTTGTTAATGGGTTTTCCTGCCTATTTCCACCTCAGTAAGGAATTCATTTGTATCACTTAATTCCAGGCCACCTATCTTGGCAAATACTGTATTAGATTGTTGCCCATAGTGTTCCTCACCAGAGCCAGGACTAGTTTTGGTTCCTTCGTTTACCCACTAAATACTGTACAGTTAGAACACTTTTTTTCTGTATTCAGAGCAGCATATTACCCTAACCTAAATGCTACAGCTTACTATGTTTTGAATGGCTGGTTATACTTCCTCTTTGTCACAGATGGCCAGGTTTGTAAAAGGAGAAGAAAAAGAATTATATGCATACTAAAATTACTGAACTGTGAAAAGAGCAGCTAATAGAATCCCTGTCTGTCGGTCACAGAATGGTTGAGTGTCCAGAAACATTGGAGCATAGAGAACATGGAGAAAAAAAACCTTATATATTTAATGAAAGTTGAAAAGAGAAAGAAGTAGTGCAGTCTGGATGAGGTGTTCATAACAGGTATCAGGATGGAACTGGGACTGATTGGAAAATACCAACACTTAGATAAAAGGGACAACCCAGAAAATTTTACCTTAAGCACAAAAATCGTCTAAAAATCAAAACTCAGAACATCTAGTTAGGCACCTGCTACATCTTCTACTTTGTTTTCTTGTTGGTCTGTCATTCTCTATTACTAAATTTATTTGTTCTATGATATGCCATCCCCTACTCATCTATTGTGTAGTCCATCAAGAAAATCAGGCTTATGAGGATCTTTGGGGGAAAATGATAAAAACTTTTAAGTTTTCAGAAAGAAGAAATTTATACTTAACCCTAATTGATATCAGTCTTCTACATTCTAAGAGATATTGTGATTTTTGTTTTCTTTGATGTGCCATATTGTGATAAAGCAAAAAACTGGAGGAAGTACATATAAGGGGCAAGAAAAATGTTTTGGATATGATGCCATCTGTCCAGGTCTAGCTGACTGCTGAGGCAGTGGAAATTGAAATTATTATAATAGTTCCGGTAATCTTAAATCTGAAATTAAATTATCACCAGGATTGGCACTTCTAGACTGAGTTGATGGCTGTGATTATGGGTCCTTCTCACCTTCTCTGGTTTCATTTATTGTTAGTTGCTCTAACATGTTCATTAAAAAGCAATTTGATAAATTGTGGGATTTCCTGCCTGTAAAACAATTATCAGAATGAAGAGAGATGGCAGGGGCTGGGGAATATGCTGAAATTTGGTAACCTTTCTGAAGGCAAAGCAGGTCACAAAAATCTCACTATTTAATAAAAAACACTTAGCATAATAGTACTTTCTTCTACTCTCCATAAGTAAGTGAATAAGGACTTGAGGTATCTGCTGGGTTCTAACTCTGTCTCTGCCAAGGATGAACATGTGACAGCCACTTTTGTCAGTATTTTTGTGAACCAGAGCTGATTAATCAGATAGAAGGACAAGTGGGCAAGATCATGACACTGTGGACAGGAACTCACAATTCTCTTACATGGGTGGGTTGTGAGGACTGTACTGAAATAATTTTGAGGAATCACTGACTGATTAATTAAAAAATTACAGAGGCCTGTGGGTATCCAAATATAGACTCTGAATTTCATTATGGCATGGACTTATGTGAAGCCATTCAGGACCGGGTGATTTTTAGTGTCCTTTCTGTACTTTTTGAATACCTCTATTCACCTTGCTTAAAAGGTCTCCAATCTCACATTGAGAGTGAGGAATGGTGGAGGAAGCAATGAAAGTTTGATGAGAGAGAATGAGGGAGCCTGAGAGAAAAAGAGAGAGATTGTTCAGACAGGCAGAGTGCATATGAGCAATAACTGGGGCTATGTTTATACTGTCATGTTAGCTTAGGATTGAAGGTCACACTCAATGGTTTCCTCATTGCTTACACATTAATGTTCACCCTGGCCTTTACTGGCTGTCAGACAGACCTTGGATCTGGCCATGAACACAGCTGCATACACACTGCAGAAGCCTAAATGATTTTGAAGTCTAAGGAAGAGTCAAAATTTATGTGGAGAGAGCTGAAAGAGGCAGGCTGATGAGGGATGAAGTGAGATAAATGATGGGGTGTGGGACAAGAAAGAGTTAGCCTCAGGGGAATTCAAAAGAAAGCAGGATGGTAGCCAAGCCAGCTTGAAGGACAGAGGAGGCAGTTGTCCTCTGCAAATGTAAACTGTGTCGAGGGTTTTTGTAACTTCACTGAGATGCAGATTACCAGGAGACACTCTCCTCACAGGGTAAGCTGGTGTGAAGAGATGGAGAGAGCTACTGACAGCAGTCAGTCTCTGGCAGCTCCTCTGGCCAGTACATGGCCCGGGACAGTACCTACCCAAGGAGAATTCTGTTTCCCGTCAGCAGGGACAGTAATTCTTAGCACAAAAACGCAACAATGGCAACAATCTTCTTTCCTGAAGATCAAAATAAATAATTCCAGTTCATACAATACTTCTTTGAAACAGACAAATATTTCCTTGTAATAGTTGCAGTAGAAGAAGGAATTAACATAATTCTGAGCACTCTCCAAGGATAGTGCATCTTCAGAGCCAGAGAACACACCTACGCTGAGTATGGTGTGTGCTTGTATGGCTCAAAAATAATATTCACAGCTGTGGTGGTTGGGTTCCACAGAGCATGCCATAAGCCTTCCTTTCACGGTAGATTATCCTGCACTGCACTGTTCTGGCAGGGAGACATTGCATCTGGCTCCCTTTGGAGATGCCAGGAAGCCAGAAAATGTGAGTGTGGTGCAGACTCCTACAGTATCACTGACATTCATCTCAAAAGTGGCAGGCTTGTTGCAGTTAATAATTTCTCTCTCAAAATCTGGCTCCTCACCATCTTCATAAACCCTGAGGCAAATGTTATAGTACCTTCAGGCCCTCCAGAATGCTTACACAGCAGGAATTTGGCTTCTTCCAAATGAGATTAATAAGCTTATCCATTACATTTGCCAGGTACATACTGCATTCATTAATTAATTCCTGTTTGATGAGGACAAAGGTTTGTCTGACTTGGAGGACTTGAAATCTTAAACTTGTAATTGAAGGAACTGGTGAAGAAGAAAGTGTAGACGGGGAAGAAGAATGAGAAGCAAACTTTATGACTGAAGTAGATCAGCTGAGGTTAGGCTGAAACAAGTGATGATAGATTGAGATAAATGATAGAATAATAATTAAGCAAGTGAAAAAGGAATAGCCTCTGCAGATAGGGACAGGCACCATGGCTGCCTACTGAAGTTAAATGGCAAGACAGAAAGGTTCCCTGTGGCACTTGGCACTGGATGGCCACAGTTACGGTTTCTAAGCCTCATGTATTAGCTGAATTCTTGAATTTACAGTGACTGAACAAATATCAAAGTCAAAATATCCAGGAGTTTGCATATTAGGTGCAGAGGGCAAAGTCTTAAAAACAGACTGTCCTCATGTCTCAACATTTTCCATATCCTGTACTAATTTTATTATTATTTTATGAAATGTATTACAGAAGTTTACACAAACCTGATTCATGACTAAGGATTTGTTAGGTACATTAAAAATAGATAGTTTTTTTTTCCTTGGGATAGTCAAAATATGTGACGGGAATCTGCAGAAGGAAATAAACACAAGAGACAGTGAGGGACAATTAAATAATGTACACATGTACAACATTTACTTTGTAAGTTTAGTTACATATGGGATATGTCACCTAAGACACCATTTTAGTCTTCCACTGTTCTGCATCTTTTACAATGGAAGGAATTAATTGGTTGGAAGATACATCATCTTCAAAGAAAAGTCACAGGAAAAAATTGCTTCCTGGAAACTGAAATGGCTTTAACACAAAGAAAAAGTCATTAGTGTTCAGTGAATCCTACCTTATTCAAATGCTGTCTTTCTGCCTTACTCACCTGAAGAAGCTACACAATACACAGCAGTAGTTGTTTAAAAAGGCTTAAGATGAGACAAGAGGAACAAAAAATAGGAAAAATGATAAAAGTCCTTAGCAGAATGTAGGATGGACAAAGGTGCATGGTGAAAAAAAAAAGAGATGGTCATGAAATGAAAACTAATCTTGGAAAGGGGACCTTAAAGATGATACTGAAGAAGACAGAACACTTTGGAGGTAATTTGGAGTAGCAGAGGGAATTTTATATCCAGCAAACACAGTTCATAGTCTTTTTAAGGACCTGCATAATAATTTGGTGGTGAGAGAGAGATATGTGTTCTCACTATGCGGTGATTCAAATCATGCTAACATACTGGCACCCTGTGCATGATATGGGATTGCTTCTTAGTGAATACTGAATAATTACTCTTGCCACTGGAGAGATTAATAGAATAAAATTAAGCTTCTCTAAATGCAATCTTGATTAGTAGGGCTCTGAGGTTGTTGTGGGGAATGCATTGCTCAAGTGTTCAAAAAAGTGCACAGTATGTACTGTGTTATCAGTATTTTAAAAATTCGGAGTTTGACAAGAATTCCGGCATTAAATCTAATCCCATATGAAACACTCTCCAGGAGCTAATCTATTGCCATTTCCTGTTTATATAACTAGATCAACCATATTGAATTAATAAAAATGCATGGCAAATCTTGATGCACTTAGCAAAGCATATATCACTGACACATCCTTGAAAAGCCTACTGGTTCATACAACGCATTTCTTTTGTGCACTGTCTAGGCTTTTGAAAAGTGTCTTGTTTTGGCACTTGGCTCGGGCACAGAGCTATCTGGAGGAGGATGTACCTCTCTCCTGCCCAGATTAGGTCCTGGAACAGTACTGTTGCTTCTGCATCAAGCACAGACTGGACTTTTCAACCTAGTAGATTTGGGATACTTCTGTGAAGAGTCAAGGATCTGGAAACACGGAGCAGGGACACATCCATCTGGAGCTTTCCACTTCAGTGTCAGAACTTCTGAGTCTCATACTGGCCAGTACTGACCTGCTTCTGCATCTCTTTACTCTGTGAGAGGAAATTGTGTCTTCCTATGCAGTCCTGAGTGAAGACACAGAGCCAGCGCAGATCAAGTGGTGTTCCCAGGCCCTCTTGGAGCAAGAACCACATTGCATGTCCAGCAGGAGTCTGACTTACAGTTCTTGGGAGATTTCCATGCTTTATCTTCTCAGCATGTGCTTTTCCTTTTGGGGTGATAGTTTTCTGACAACTATTTTTCCATCCAAACAAACAGATAACTTAAAGACCTGGTCCCAGCCAGGCACAATGCAGGGGTATTGTAGATATGGATTGTATGAGCTGTCAACATGCTCAGCATAAGTTTATGAGCTCTGTGTCAGCACTGGCCAAGTTGCAGGTATACTGGGTTTGACTACTAGCACTAATGTTTCCTACTTTTTCCATTACCTATGGTATCCTGGACCACTTCCAGTTTAGATAATGGAGTGTTAATAAAGGTCCTTTTGCTGTAATTTGCATTAAAAAGGAGACAAACTTTTTAAAGGAAAAGACATATTTTTCCCTCATGCCTTCATAAAACAGAGAAAGGGGTAAGACTCATACTTAAAAAATAATAATGAAGAATAGAAGAAGAATAACCATGGAAAAATAAACTCTGGAGTCATTTGGGAGGAAGAGAGACCAGAGCAGAAATATCCTGTTGTAGCTGTTCCATGGCACCATACAACTGGAAAAAAAAGGGTTATTTTAGTTAACATTTATTGTTAACACTCAGTTGCTCAATGTTTAATAATTCGTTTAACAAAGTTTTGTGATGAAAGTTCTCTCCTATTTTGGTGGTTCTTTTTGTTTGTTTTCATTTGAAAGGGCAAACTTCTAAAGAAGTACGTGAAGAACAAGTAACTGAACTTATAGGATGATGTGTGTCACTGGGTGTGGTGCCACTGTAACTGTTCTGGGAGCTTATACGAGTATGAATTTGTCTCAGATAAAGACCAGATGTCCGTGATTCTCTCACAAGGGTCCTCATCAGATTTATTTCTAAAAACTTATAAATACATGTTAAATCTTAATTAATAATGAAAAGGTTGTACTACAATTGCTTAATTTCACAATTACAAAACAACTTAGCCTGCTAATTGCAAGTGAAAAAAGCAAGGGAAATTTTCAGCCTTGGAAGTTTTGACTGACATGGTTTTGGTTTTGAAAGATGGGGAGCTGAAATCAGATACAAAGTGCTAGATAAAGGGACACTTCACAGCTATGTAGACGCCTGGTTTTCAGAAAAGTATTTTGTATCTGTCTAAAATTTTAGTCATTGGTCAGCTGAGCAACAAGGATGAAAGCTTTATTTTGGTTTAATTCCAGGAAAAAAGCAGGGATTTTTAAGCTCAGAAACACGCCAGGTTTTCTTTAAAGTAGCTGTTGGTATAAAATGAGAAGTAATAACCAGAAGTCCCTACTTGATGACACAAACTTATTTTAACTAGAAAGTATTGAAGCAGCAAATGTTTATCCAAAAATTGGGATGTGTATACATTGCAAAGTCTTTGGAAGGACAGGAAGAAGATAATGCAAGATAACTCAAGAAGACCAAGCAAGAATGAAAGCAAGTTATTCACAAATCTGGTACTCTCATGAACATACATCGTTTCTTTTACCTATCAAAACCAGGCTCACTTGGTAAGAAATTTACTGACTGATTGTTTTCTGAGAATTCATGGGATCCAACTTGCATTCATTAAAATTTTTCTCTTTTCTTATATCTGATTACAACTAGCATTATGGATGAGAGATTTCAGTCATCCCTACCAGCTCACCTCTGTTATTCCATCTGTCATTGCCATTCTTTGGAGCAAAGTAGATTAGGGCATCTCTCAGAACTACCAGCAGAGGTAAATCCTCTATATCTATGCAGTCCTTCAAATGGCTTTTCAAATGGCTCACAGTAATGCTGGGCTTTCTGCCTGCAACTCATTTATTGTCTCTCAGCACAATGTAGGTCTCTGGATTAAAGCGGTTACTGGGGGGCTGCAGGAAGCAGAAGCTCATCTGTCCTGAGGGAAGGGTGAAATGTTGACATTGTGATTATAAACACAGTTTTGAACAATTACATGAAATAATGTGGGAATGGATAATGGTGATAATATGGTAAAGGGCCAAAAACACAGAAGGTTTTGCTGGTGATGCCATACATGATAACCATTTATCTTGATTGTATGAAACCTGGTTAAAATTTCCAGGTGAGTGTAAGTTCTGACTCCAGTTCAGACTCTCTTCTCAACACAGGCTGTGCATGCAGTCCTGCAGGGGTTGTCTATAGCCTACAGCATACTGGGTAAGAGGGAGAACAATTCTATTTTTTGGACGACTTGTGTTACAATCCTCCAGTTTCTGATCTGGGGCTGTCACACTCTGCTCTTTATATTGTCCTTAATCATCACATAAACAGAAGGCAGGTAGTGGAGAAGGCAGAGATTTGAAGGCTTTAATACTGGTCACATAAAATATGGAAAAAAGTCAGGTATGAACCATATAATTTTCCCTGAAAGCAGTGTCTGGCAGTGAGATCACAAAAAGCTGGGCTTTTCTTACCCTAACCAAGATTACCAGTACTTTGCTCTGTTTGTTCTGTTCCTTATCTATCATTATGATTGTTTCTGCCTGATTGTATTTTTTTAAATCCTGTGAAGGGTTGAATGTTATTCCAGTTCTTATGAATGTATTTATTACTGTCAGCCACAATATCTTCGGATAATGTATAAACACACTGGAGTTATTTCTTACTTCAGTGGCTTTTTTCTGTTTCAATAATTTTGTTTTGCACCTTACGGAGGCTGTTTTCCTACTCTCTGAACATCCCTGCATTTGATGGGATTCCAGTTAGATAACTGCATAATTATTCCACATCTCACCGTGATGGTAAGTCTCTGGAAATTCTGAGTTAGATCTGCCTGCAGGAATGACACATGAAAGAGCTGCCAGGCTTTTTGTGAGTGCCTGGAAACAGAAAAGCACCTCCCATCCATCTCCTGAATGTTGCCTAGCACCTTGCTCTTTAGGAGATAGAACACAGTATGTTAAGCCCCAAGTAACATTCTATATCAATTTACACCAGTGCAGTTCTACCAGAGATGACTCATTTCCATTTCTATAATTGATGATGATCCAGTTAGATTTGATGGTCCAAGTTCTTATTTCAGTCTAGGGCTATTACAGGGCAGAACGGGGCAAAGAGTCCAGGACATAATTAAGAATAACTTCCTAGCTGCCAAATAATTGTCTGGAACCAACGCTTCCCTTACAGCATTTTCCGTGCTGTTTCTCATGCTCCAAAAATCAGATAGGGATTTATTTATTTATTTATTTACTTTCAACGAAATGGAAAAGAAGTTAAAAGTTTGCTCAATACTGTACTAATTTTGTGTGTATATGTGTAAATGTGAATTATCGCTAATAATTGCAGACAAATAGGGAATGCCTACATCAGTATATTTATTAACTATCAATAAATGAGAAGTGACAATAGATATATTGTTGGCTTCTCCACACATTTCTGAATAACATTGTTATAGTTAAGACTAGAAACATTTAGGACAAAAGGGCAAGCACTTTTGGTGGGGAACCATCTCTAGAATTTTATTTGCCTTTTAAATTGTCTGTTGAACAACTTTGTAGATCACTACTTTTAGTGTAGGTTACTCATTATTTAATAAGAACATAAAGAAGAATCCTGTTTATAACTCTTAATCTACTAAAGTCATTATCTAGCTAGCAGTCCTGAGAGAATATTCAACATATTGAACTCATTTGTGCATGCTTCATTAGCTCTTTATACCTTAACTGCATATAATCATTCCCAGCTCTGTCATGGTTATCATGGTGGAATTTTCACTGAAGTCGATGAACTGAACTCTGAGTGTAAATTGACTGCAAAACAGTGACTGGGACAAATTCTCTTGTTATCTGAAACCTTTGAAATGCCACTGACTTGAGTGGAATTGCTGGAGACATGACTGAATTTGGTTTAATTTTCTGGTATTTATTCAAGTTAGTGCCTCGAAGACCTAGATTTCTCTCATTTAATTTTAATATTTTGAGCTGAACTTGACAAATACTGATAAAAATAGTGCCTCTAGGATTTGATTGAGAAATCATTCTGTGACAGCTTGAAAGATGTCTGTGAGCATCAGCATGCCCTTAACTGAGGTTTTAGTGGCCATAGAGGAAAGGTAATTGAAAACATCAGTCAGCTAATAAGGTGCTTTAACAATGGTAATTTTTAAATGGATTTTTAAAAATACAGCTAAAAGTTTATTGCATTCAGATTTGTGCAAAATACAGCCATTTAAAATACAGATTAAATCAAATAATGTAATTTTGTTTCATTCAACATTCAGGCCACATTTTCTGACCTTTTCTCCATAGGAAAAAGGGAAAGTAAGAGAAGGAAGAAGAGACGTAGAGCAAACAAGAGGATAGACAAGCAATCAAGAAAATGCCCAACCCATGCTGAATACGGGCGTGTGCACTTCCACCTGAGGTACAAGAGGACCTGCTAATTTCCCTCTAAATAAGGTTCTATGGATAACCTTGTGGGTATGCACAGCATTTCAGGTGATTCTGGTGAGAAAAAAAAACAACCTTTTTTTTTTTAAAACTAGATCGCTAAAAATATTAGAAACCAACTTTGTTAAAGAGGAAGTGAATTAGGTAGATTTTTGTGTGCGTGTCTGTGTGTGTATGTTCCCTTCACACTTACTTTGAAACAGGGCAGAAAGGACTCTACAACTAATAATGGTTGTTAGAGCATGTATTTATTTAATTGATGTCAAGATGCATGGGGAATAACTTTACTAAAGATGTGCACGAACACTAGAGAGCTTGCTTCCCTTATTATTTCTTGAGGTCTTACATATGTATGGTACTGCACCATCTGCCCCATACATATTCATTGTTTGGCCCTGCCTGTCTTAGTCTTGTATAGTAATTAACTTCAGGCCTTTCTGGGCATGCTCACCTTGTTATGGTGGTTGCCGAGGGTCTCTAGAAGATGAAGGAAATGGAATCTTCTTCAGCGAACTCTTCACCTTTATCTCTTTCAAGTGTGCTTTGGCTCTTTTGGCAGTTCTTCAAGGCAAGAAGTCAGTTTCTGCTGGCTAAGGGTCTGTGTTTTTCTTTTTATTTGTGTTCTTAGTTTTGTTATCTTGTGTTTAGGTTAGTCCTTTTTCTTATCACTGAGGGGCTCTATATGCTGGTACTGCTTTAAAATATGTAAAGGGTAACAGGTACAGTGCTCGATGTTTAATAAGTGGCTTCTAAAATGTATTTTTCTAAGCACTATTTAAAATACAGTGTATGTTCTTATGTTTACTATAAAGATCAGCTCGGAACTATGCTTTCTGACTTCCAAAGTTCTTCACTGCAGAGTTAATTTCAACTTCAGTTTGATTTTATGTCTTACCTACACACAAGTTTTGCTCACCTGACTTTGCTTATGCTGTAATTTCAGGATTATTGACCCTGGCAGGAGCATTGGTAAGAGGATGACACATTCATTCAGTTGACTGTCTTCCAAGCAGGATGCTGACTAACTTACTTGCATACTAATAATTCTGCCATCCTTTTCCACCAATATTCCTTTTTATGCTCAGAAGACCTGACAAATTCCATCACAGTTAATCATTTGGGGAGATCCGTAGAAGCTTTCTGGTGAGTTAAGCCACTTGCCATGGCCCCTGTATTCCCAGCCATATCTCAACAGAAACCCCATACCAGGGAGAACTGACCGCTTAAAAAAGCCTTTGCAAAACATCGGTAGTCAGAGAAAAATAAAGATTTTCTCAGCATCAACACATCTTTTTATAGGCTCCTATTGGCATAAAAGGTCTCCAGCTTGTTCTAATTATGCTGCATATTTACAGCTACACAGAATGACTGTAGTTAGAGGCTGACAGTTCTGCATCCTTTTTTAAGATTAATGTTAAAATGCTATTCCTGCTTTCTGAAAGTAATGAACTGTACTGCAACCTTAGCAAAATTTGCAGGGTAAATGCAGTCTAAATTATTAATACTAATTCCTAAAACTCCACTGAGGTTTTCTCACCCACAGGTTGACTTAGCCCAATCCCAGCTGGACCTGTGGTAGGTGATGAGATCACAGCATTAATTTCTTGGACTGTAGGTGCCAGTTAGGAGACTATCAGCATTGCAGTTGTGCATATATTTCTGAGGATTCAGAATTTAGATTTTAAATATGCATCAATCTGGAACTTGGCATAGGTGCAACATTTGGTTTTAAAGGGAAGAAATGTCTTTAGATAATAGGTTATTTTTCAGATTTTGGAAATTTTTGCTGGAATTCATGTTATAGGAATAGAAAAGGCAGTCATTAAAATGGAAGTATTACAAATTCTTTCTGTGGAAGATGTGATGTGCTAACAATAAAGAAAACCTGAAGAACAGAGCCCTTAAAATGCAAAGGCACTCACCTGATTTTTGTACTTTCATTGTGTTTGTGTGTTATGCCAAATGAGGTATTTATAACAACATTTGCTGTACCGTATCCAAGGTATATATTTCCATGACAGATATTTCTTATCCTTAAGGTAGAAGTTTGAGGGGCTCCACTATTTTCTGCTGTACTGAACGGTGCAATGAGGCCTAATTCTGTAATCTCAAGGTTCTGCTCCGACTTTATACTGAGAAAATCAAGTTCCTAGATGAGTCCTCTTTTAGCAGGTGCTTCCATTTGAAATTGCAAATAAGCCACATAGAGAATTTAATTTAATTGAATTCCTACAACTAAGCTGTCATTGTTGCAACTTACTCACACATAGGATTTGAAATGTGGACTGTGTACCCAGGCACAGTGAAGGTGGGGAGCACAGGATAATACATGGAGTTTCTGAACCAAGAGTAGGCAGTGGTTGAATATTTCACAGCAGAAAAGACCTCTAAACTAATTGTTAAATCCTTGGTGACTGCTGAGTATCAGAAGAGCTCTCTTCTCCTTACATTTAATCCAGCCATTGGCTGGATCTGCCTCACTGAGGGCAGCTTCTTTCTCCCTACTGTGAGAGTCTCCTTTATCGATCCAGGACCACATGGAGATACACTGTGCTGACCAAAATTTTAAAACCTAACTCTGTATTTGTATTGCCCAGCACGGTTCAAGTCGTAAAAGCCCATATGCATGCACTAATTAGCTGACGCTCTTAGGTGAGGTCAGGCCTGTTTATAGTCTCACCTGCTCACGAAAGCCAGGATACCTGTGCTGTTCCAGCTTCAGCCCAGTGCAGTTAAATACTTGTTTACACTTGAAAATTAGATGAGATTAACTGAATGGTGAGAAGTGAGTGTGTGATAGCTGTTTCAGAGTAAATCCATGTGTGCATAATCCTAATGTCTTCCAGATGGGGACATCCCTAGGCAGCTGAAGTAGAGCTCTCCTGCCATGTCCCCCCTGTGCCGCCTCTCTGGAGTGGAATCACAATGGTCCACACTGATCAGCTTTTGTCAAGCAGAAGACTTCCTACTTGTTAATCTTATTCATCCTTTTATTTGTGTTTTTTTTTTCTCCTAGCCAATTTCTTATCTATAAGCATACTTTGCCTTGTACTGCATGATCTCCTAATTTCCTCTAGAGCCTCCTGGGAGGGATTTGGTCAAAGGCTATTAAAAAATTAAGAGTTACATCATCCTGCTCTCTAATCGGCTCTTATTTTAACATACCCAAAGTATTATACTGTGTTGGGACTAGGAGCTGGGGTAATGGAATTGGCAGTACCACTGAGCCCCTATAGAGCAGAACCTTTAGTACTACTTATTTAATGCCATTTTTGCATTTAGTTAATTAATAGAAGAATAGAAGAATTTTTTATATCTTTCCCAGTTTTGTGTCCTGGTAGCAACCTTTGTTTGACGTTTTCCTTAAATGGGTAAAAATTTACTGGAACAGGGAGACTGCTAGAATGAAAGAATAACTTTTAAAAAGTAAACATCAAGAACGTTTTTATATTCTTTCCTAGCAGAATTTAATTACACCTTTGCAGCAAATTACATATTTTTCCATTCCATTTTGTCTTACATCTTTTTTCCTCTC